>CAKALG010043634.1:0-10671 GCA_916700815.1 Helicolenus hilgendorfi
GCGAAGGCCTTGTAGGAGATTTTGGGTCCGCAGTCGGGCACTGGGAGTTGGTATTTGCAGAACAGCGTGTCGCTCTCCCAAGCAAAGATTGAGTCATCACTGAAACAGCTGAGGATGGTGTTACTGAGTGGCAGGAAAAACACCTGCAACAAAAAACAACAGGGTGAAATGATCATGACAACAACGAAGAGAAAGAGCTAATTTAGTGCATACCAAAAATATACTGTAGTATCAAAATGAGTCAAAAACCTAAATCCCTATTTGACAATAAAACACTGTCAATCCTCAGATGAATGATTACCTCCACGATGTGATCAAACTGCTATTTGTTAATGTTGCTTTCATTTTGCAGGTTTACCCTTTGAATGCCAACAGACTGACGGATGTTGAGCTTCCTCTTCCTCTGGAAGGTGTCCAGGTCCCAGAGCTGAGCCGTATCTGAAGACGTTGTGATGGCGTAGCGACCTGAGCTGTGGACAGAGATGGATGAAACTGCTCCCTCGTGACCCCGCATCCAACTGACCAGCTGCTTCGTATCTAAAAGAAAGATAATGAAACAATAGCAAGTGAAAATAACCTGTGTGGAAAAAGTTCTGAGAACTTAAAGCCCTGAAAATTACTATTCAAAGAACGAAGCATGGATGGATGTGTCCATCCTACCTTTGTCAAAGCACTTGATGGTGTAGTCAGCCAAGGCCACGAGGAACTCTGTGGTCCTGCGGAGGCTGAATGCCAGAGCAGTGCAGGCCTGTCCTGTCTTTTGCACCAGACGAAATCTGCCCCAAGAAAGAAACAATGAAAAACACATGAATGTAAGTATGCTGAGTTTAAGGGGTTTAGGGGTCACTTTGTTCTTCTCTCAATAGAACAACTGGGAAGAAGATAGAAGTGTGTAAGTATATTTACCATATCTTCTGCTCTAAATAGAACAAATTCAGGTGAGAGAAGTGACATGTCAAAATGAAATGGGTACGACTAGCATTAATAAATGCTGGAAATGAGGGCACAGTAATGACATTAATTGTCATGAAGTGTCTAAAGTTTTCTACTTTTCAGCCGCAGGCCACTACGTTATTTTTCAGCACCCCCTGTGGCCTCCACATCCACAGCTATACGCACTACCCCCTTTCAAAATGAATGGGAAAACTTGCGTTTTTAGATGCACCGCCGGATCTGGAGTGAATGCAGCCTAAATGGGACGATAATTTACTAAATGAACATCATGCTGTATTGAAGAAGACTTGAAACTAGCGATTGAGACCATAAACTCATGTTTACAATGTTTACTGAGGTAATAAATCAAGAGAGAAGTAGGCTCATTTTCTCAGAGACTTCTATACAACCAGACTTCTTTTTGCAACCAGAGGAATCGCCTTCGTCTGTTGGCTGTTAGAAAGAATGCAACTTTAAAGACTTCCACTTTGGCTTCACTTCTCAGACCCAGAGGTAGCTCCACTGTATTGGTGTCATAATTCCCATCTAGCTAAATGTTGTAAAGCAAATCATATTCATAAAATATAATACACGTGATAAACAAACAAACTTAAAACACTATTTTGGGACTTTTTGAGTCGAGTCAGTCACCTGTTTCTACTGATGTCAAAGACGTAGATGTTGCCATGATGATCTCCAGCCAGGAAGGAGTCTCCTGTGGTGTCAAAGGCCACATGGAGGAAACGCACCGTCTTGGCCTGCTGGGCAGTGCGGACCACCGTCACTAAGACACTGAGGAAGAAGACAAACAACACGGTTCCAAATTAAGTTTTTCTCTCATCTCCCACTGTGGCAGGTCACTGAACATTTCTACCTGCCAAAAACAAGTGTTTGTCTGCCACTTGTGAAGTCTATGTAGAACACTTAAGAATCGTAAACACTTTGGAGAGAGATTCCTAATACCCTACAAGATATTTTCAGATGTCATGTTTCCCTGGAGAGTAAGACTTGAACTTATGCCTCAAGAATGGTTGATAAGAGGGAAATATTTATAAAATATATTGCTGGTAGCTGGTAAAAAGGCTCTTACGAGGAAGTGGTTAGCACAGGAGAGCCCAACATTAAATGCATGGATGGATATTACAATTGGAGAGGATAACAGCATACTGTATGTTAACCAGAAATTGGAATTATTTGTGTCACGCTGGGAGAACTGGGTTAACTATGTAACACCCCACAGGCCAGATTTTATTTTTGCAAATATATGATCGTGTGGTAATGAAAAGATCACTCCCTATTTGTCCATAGTTTTTACTGTTTTTGTTTTTTTATGTATAACAAATCTTAAAATACGGCATTTTAGACAGACATTGGTGGGTGATGTATGTATGTATGCAACTCATTTCATGGATTTGCTGCCGAGTGTCAATAAAAATATAATTTAAATAAAAAAAGAAACACTGAGTAAGTGGTACCAGACAGTAGAAATATGTAATATATCATGTAGCCTTAACCCCTGACTATTTTTAATTTAGGATTTCTTTAATAACATATCTCAATATAAGGGAAACCTATCTGCCATGGTGGCAGGTGATCTATAATTTTTTACCTGTCACAGCAAACATTGACTGTATTCAGCACTCAGACAGTACTAAAAGCACAGTACAGTGAATCACGGCTGCTCTCTAGTGGTTACATAACAATACACCCTGAAAAAGTGGCCAACAAGAACAAGAACAAGAACAATGTTAAGAGGCATCCCTTGGGAGTACACAGTATAACGTTATGTGTACAGTGGATGTGCCATCCTAGTGTTTACAGTTCATACTTGTATGAATGTAGGAGTGCAACAAGTGTGAGTGAACATAACTGCATTATAAGCAGTTAGCTACCTTATAATGTTACTGTTAGGCTCAGAAGTGTATATTATCTAATCTATATGAATGACAACTAATAAATCAGCTGTTTCAGACCTACCCTTTGCCTGCTGCTGTTTCAGACCTACCCTTTGCCTGCTGCTGTTTCAGACCTACCCTTTGCCTGCTGTTGGTTTGCGATGCCAGAGTTTCCCCTCTTCTTTGTTTCCAATGTCCGTCACCTCCATTTTAAAGACTCAGATGATACATAAAGGCCCAGAAAGCTCTCAGAAGATCCTCCTCACTGAATTTACTGTAACACGGCTAGCAGAGCGGCTAACGCTAGCCGGCTAATCTGTTTAAAGGCGCCGCGAACAGCGCGAAGTTTGAACGCGGTTCATTCACTAACGATACGTTATGTCGTTTAAAGTTGGGGCCAAAGAAGCCGTACAGCTCAGCAGCATGTAATCTCAGCTCAACAGTCTCCTAACAGCCGGTCACACTCTCCGCTAGGACGCTAACTTCACTTTGGATTGTTTTGGGCTTGTTTTGAGGACGGTTATTTTTTTGTCGCCTAAAATTGACGGGTGCGGAGTAAACAGAGGAGTGCATTATGGGAGTTGTAGTTCAAAACATTTTGGACTAGATTACTAAATTCTGACACAAAACCTGCAGAGATAACATGTTGTTAACTGATTGTGACACTTAATGAAATGGGGATTATTAAACTGTACATATTTTAATTTAGTTTTTGAGATATAATAGTAATATAATACAACATTTTGACTCATCATGCCTCATTCTCACATTGCCTCTGGTTTGTTCACAGAACAGTACTGTAGCTGTCAGGAGTCACAAGGTCTGAAGGGATTACACACGGACTTGTACTGAAGCAGTCAGTCAGTGAGTTACGATGTGTGACTGTTACAAATGGATCTTAACAGGATGCATGACCGACATTCCAGTAACTTTAGTGCTTTTTCAACCCCAAATGAACTGATTTCAGATTAATGATCAGTATCATTAATCTAATCTGCGATCATTATTTAAAACTATTATTTTAATTTTTGGATTGTTTAGGTCCGCGTCCTCCCTTTCTCTCTGAATCCAATTGAAATTGTATTTTAATGTCAAGTTTTTCTTTCTTTCTTTTCTTGTGTGTTTTCTCTCTCCCCCTTGTTGTAAGCTACACGATTTAAAAAAAACAAAAAACTATGAGACAGCTATAAAAATGTAAATACAGTGGTATTGAATGCTATGATTGTATAAGTTGCTGAAACTGCAATAAAAAATAAGTTAAAAAAATGATGAGTATCACCTTCATTCACGGAGAACATAGAGTTACAAGAGGTGTCTAAGTCAATAAAAAATACATATACTTACTTACATAAAATACTAACTTATTATTGCGGCTTTGCTTCTGTTGTCAATCCAAACGTTTTCCCTTTTAACCTGTTAACCTACATCTACCAGTTTTGGCAAAAAGATAAAACACCTGAGATAATTATCCTAATCCATGCATTTTAAATGAAAAGTATTGATATTATCTAAGGATATATGGTTGCTTTCATTCACTCATGCCTCTTTATTCTCTCATTACTGCAAAAAGGTAAGTCATATAGTTTAAATCACTCAGTCTATGCACCATCAGATCCTGTTTTCTATTTATTCTGATCAGGTCTGATCATCATGTATCAATATCTACAGTATATTGAATTAGCTGAGCAGATATTTCACATCTTTTAATTTAAAAAAGGCCTAAAAAAACCTAACATCTGAGTTATGAATTGAAGTGAGAACATGAGGTTTTGTTAAAAAGGGGTCATTTGCATCAGTATCGTTTCTCAGTAATCATCATTATGCTTCTTGTTATTCTTGCTTCTTTGAGTCAGTTCTCTCCACAGGTGGCTGCTGTAACAACAGGAAACCTGTCACGTCCGACCCTCCTCTTTCTGTTGCTGCTGCTTCTGGATTGGTAAAGAGGGAACTTTTGGGAATTTCTCAGGAAGTTCCACAATAATGCAGAGCAAAACATAATGAAACACATCCGGTTCCAACATTTTCCTTCAAACTAAGAGCATGATATAAACCTTCAAAATGAATAAATAAGGATGTAAATAACTAGGTAAATATATAACTGTACAAACCCACAACTTGGAAAAATAATTAAGAAGTAGCCTATATAGGCCATCATTGATGTTGCCTGCATCTATTACTATATTATGTATGAACAACACAATGTTTATTATCACCTGTGTAATAAAATCTGGTAAGAATAAGGGAAAAAGCCCAAAGACAAAGGTACTTGCCAATTTACTCTAGTTTTAATGTCATTCTTTAACTTTTACTGCTGAAAGGAAATTTATACTGTGAGTAATTTTACATTACCTGTACAGACATGATTGTAATATTTCTCTAAAATCAATCAACACGGGTTGTATCGCATCATAAAAACAACAAGCTTAAAATTTGAGAAACAATATTACAGTCTTTGAAAAAAACTAGTGATTTCTTTTGTTATTTTTCTTATAAATTGAATTTTAATGTTCCATTTCTTCCAAAAAACATTATTTATTTCTCTATAATATCACCTCTGTTAATTTGCAATATGCGTTGTTTTTATAAATAAATGATGTTGCCTGCATCTATTGTGAAGTTTTCAACATCCTTATATTATGAACAACACAATGTTTATTACTATTATGTCTGATAAGAATAATGAAGAAAAAGGTACCTGCAAATTTACTCTAGTTTTAATGTTATCCTCTAACATTTACTGCTTAAAGGAACTTTTACTGTGAGTAATTTACCATTAACTGATCAGAAATGTTTTTCATATTTCTCTAAAATAAATCAACACTGGGTTTATCCCATCATAAAAGCAACAAGTTTAAAATGTAAGTAATATTTCAGACCTTCAAAGAAACTAGTGACTTGTTGAATATTTATTTAAAAAATATTCAACAAATATAAATCAATTTAAAAAGCTATACAAGAAAGACATTTTTGGGAGGTATATGGTTGAGGAAGAGTTGCGTTAAAGGTTGGTTATATACTTTTTAACTCCGGATGGATTTGTGTGTTGTAAATACACTTGGTATGCTGTTCATATATTCAACTTGGGATGTAAATAAATCTGGGATAGTTTTTATGTTATATTATATCATCATTCTATGATATATGAGTTAATAGAGGAGAAGTGAGAAAGGGGTAGGGGATTATAAGTTTTTCTTCTATGTACTCCTTTTCGGACCCTATAACTCTTGTTTTGTTTGTTATTATTTTGTATCTGTTTTTATTTATTATATGTTCGAAATAAAGTCTTTCATTCATTCATTCATTAATGTTCCATTTCTTCTGACAAACATGATCTATTTCCCTATAATATCACCTCTATGTTAATTATCAATATTACATTGTATGTAATGATGTCTCTTTATGCAACAGTGGAAAGTTACTGTCTGTGTGCTCTTCGTCTCATGTAGTGGGAAAGTACTGAGTGTTGACTTTTACTGGGACATTGTCTGAGTAAAACAACTCCTTATCTGTACAAAACAACTTCTTTTCTCACAGTCCCTGTTGTAGGTTTCTATATAGTCACATTGTAATAATCTCCTGGGGGCACTCTTCTGCAGACTTTGTGCGACTCTGTATAACCAGTGCCTCTTCTTGCAAGAATAAAATACAACAAAGACATCTCATCTGTTTGGGATCTTGATTTCAACATTCATTAGGACTCATCTCGGAATACTGAAAGAATTTCCATTACAAGTAGTACTACATTTGGTTTTACTCTGAAAAGCTGAACCGGATGTAGTCTGCTCTGATCTCAGTACACTTGATCCTATGTAAAGCTGCTAGCTGTGATTAGCCACGTCATGTCAAGTTAGCAGTGGAGCTGCTCTGATAGAAAGGGTTCGGGTTAGAGGGCTCGCAGTGTTCCGGTGATATTATCTCGTTGTTTTAGAGAGGAGCTGTAGTTTCATGGTTGTAACTCGGCGGCAGTAATCCCAGTGGAAGATGTCGGACCTCGGGGACTGGTTCAGGAGCATCCCGCTCATCACCCGCTCCTGGTTCGCTGCCTCCATCGCTGTCCCCTTCATCGGGAAACTAGGACTGATCGACTTCAGGAACCTCATGCTGTTTCCAGAGCTGGTCTTAAGCAGGTTTCATGTGAGTGGATCTGTGTGTGTGTGTGTATGTGTGTTGGAGAGGCTGATCAGTCAACGGCTGATTGTTGGTTAGCAGCTAGGTGGCTAGCGAGGCTAGTTGAGCAGCAGGCCTCGTGCTGTGTGACAGCCAATCAGAGGGCGAGACGTAGGAGGTCAGGACTTCCGGATGCTGTCAAAATGCTTCTTAATTTAGCAACACTGAAATAAGGTGTCAATATAACATCATATATTAATAACCAAATATGGTAGCCGAAGTGTTGCATTTGGGTATTTGGTGTAATAAAGTCAGTTTGAGGTGGTGCTGTTGTTGTGATAGTATAAAGGTAAGGGGACTTCCCTCCTGTGAGATGAGCCTGCAGGCAGCATCTCTACTCAGCACAGGTTGACAGCTTCTACAAGCTTCTACAAGGTTATGCCAGGTCAGGAGGAGGGATGAACATGTGGATCTGAAAGACTTACTGTACCTCCAGACAAAACAGACTCCACAAACTACTGTCTTGTTTCCTTGTAGTGGTGGAAAGTTCCTAAATCCACTTCGGCCTACTGGAATACTGCACTTAGCTCAGAATAAGAAGCTCTAGCCTACTTTACATATTTCACAGGGAAATATTTTGTTCACTAATCACTAATTTTTAAATATATTTTCATAGTTACTGGTGACTTTGAAAAATAAAAGACATATTGTCAGTTATATAGTTATAGAAAATGATGCATTGCTAGATTAAACTACTCAGAGGTAATTAAAATCAGCTCCACCTTCAGTAATAAGGCTACTTCCACGTTAACATTTCAATAACAACAACCCATTTAATGTAACCTATATCAAATGTAACACTCACATGCACCACTTGCGAGCACAATATAATATACTTATTATGGCTTCCTTCTTTGTTTCAATTCTAAGCCATATTTCTTTCGCCAAGAAAACGTGTCAACAAGGCATCTATTAAATAAAGTTGAGCTCATTCATGGGTTACTCACGGTTAGATGTCCTTTCTGTCAATGGATGCATATGGTCGATTTGTAGCCTGTCTCTGTGTGTGTGTGTGTGTGTTAAACTACATAAACCAACCGAAACAACCCAAAAACAGGATATGCCGCGGCAACCCAAAGTAAAGAAAAAAGATTAACTCAAACTTTGTCTTAGTGAAATGAACACAACTATATTAAAGCCCGTTAAAAAACTATTTCGGCTCTTGGCGTCCTTAAACAGCTGCGCTCTCCACAGCTGATACTAAATCAGGATGACGGCATCAACTGGTGCCAAATTTATAAACAATTCAATGCCAGTGTTGGCCACATGGGGCAAAAAATACAAAACCACTATCAACATAATGTATATCTTATAATAAGGAATTCAACTACTCCTTTCTTAATATTTGGCTCCTACAATACTTTTTCTGTTAATACTGCTGTACTTTTACTACGATAACATTTTTGAGATTAGATTGCTACTTTTACTTAAGTAAAGGCTGTGAATACTTCCATCACTGGTTATTTAAATTATTATTACACAGAGGTTACTGATATCTCAGAGAAACAGAGAAACAGGGCTGCAGCTCAATAGCTTATTATGGTATTGCTCTATTTACATGGAGTTGTTTTGTCGCTCGGCAACTGAGTAAGAAATAGAATCTGAAATACTGTAGGTTATTAATCTTAAGGGAAGCTATACCAATGATTAATTTCATTATTACTAAATGGCAATTCAGTCAGTATAACATTATAAGCTCCTTTATGGACCCTTGAAGTGTCCTCCACCATACATTTAGTCCTGCTGTCTCTTTGGTGGTTAATGTTCTGTTTAAAAGACAGCCCAGTTAGTATCACTGTAACTATTATGCAGTCTTATTTCGCTTCAGACGGGAGCTGGAAGTCCAATTTTGGACCAACCAAAGTCCAATTTTGGACCAAAGTCCAATTTTTGGACCAACAATGGGTGGAATGTTTTTCCAAATCCAAATGCTATAAAGCTGACGACATATCCATACCCATCTATTGTGGATATATGGACAATATCAGTAAATGATAATGAATACGCAGTTAGTAGCTGTTGATATTTTGATTAAGACTGCAACTCAAATTATTGTTATCATGAATCTGTTTGTCTGTTTTTTGTTGTTTTTGTTTTTTTTCAATTAATTGATTAATCATTAGTCTACGAAATGTCAAAAACAAAGTAAAACATGCCCATCACAAAGTGTTGGAGACCGGCGTGACATCTAAAACAAAAGAAATGCAATAAATCCTCAGACTCGAGGAGCTAGAATTAGAGAGGGTTTGGCGTTTCTGTTTGATTTAGCAGCTGGAAAGATTAGTGGAATATCAGCATTTTCTGTCGAGTGACTAATCAACTCGTTAAGAGCTCTAATTGAATTGCACTAAAATAAAATGAATGAAAAACTGAATAAAATGAAGCCACATTTCTAATTATAGCCTAGGTAGGCACCGTTCTGATTTGTTCCACATCAGTGTTGTATGTTGTAATTACATCCTGTCATGTTGATTAATAGTAATTTAACACAGGAAACTCTCATAAGCCCTTCAGCCACCTCTTAAACGCCGTATACATCTGATGTCTGTTGCCATCAAACAAAACATTTGAATCTACTTGTGAGGTAACAGACTCTGTCGACGAACGCCAGCTGTCTGGTGCCACGTTTTCACCGCTTAGAAGTTTCTCATTTACAATCCACATGAGACTTCATGTGTGTTACAAGCACAGCCCTTTAAAGTCTTTGCTCAAACACAGCTGTGTTGATGTTTTACTACTATTTCTATTAGACTAATGTCTCTTCTGTTTGTTTCAGCTCTGGAGACCGGTGACTGCCACCTTGTATTTCCCAATAACTCCTAGCACCGGGTTTCTGTACCTGGTCAACCTGTACTTCCTCTACCACTACTCCAGTCGGCTAGAGACAGGTGAGACTCCGGGCCTCGGCGGCTCACACACACATTGGATGCTCTTCTTTTTTGTCACGCTAATCTTTCTCTTGGTTTTGTTTTTCAGGGGCGTTCGATGGCAGACCTGCAGACTATATCTTCATGCTCCTCTTCAACTGGATCTGCATTGTTGTATCCTTTGGACCGGCACCACAGAATACCAAACCCTTTAAAACCTCCTGTTTAAATGATAAATTACAATTATATTATAATTATCTACTAGTGCCGTCAAAGTCAACGCGATAATAATGCATATTTGTTTTAATGCCACTAATTTCTTTAATGCAACTTGCGATTTTTAGGTTGTAGCGGCTCAGTTTTAAAGCTAGAGTGAAGATACCGGTATCACATGAAACTAAAAAACCTAAAGAATCTACTGGTACCAACCATGTCGTACTAGCGTGTCCCGAAGGAGGTTAAATAACGCTCCAAACTTACACTACACTTTAGCGAAGAAAAACTGTCATGGCTATTTTCAGCGGGGTCCCTTGACCTCTGACCTCCAGATCAGTGAATGTAAATGGGTTCTATGGGTACCCACGAGTCTCCCCTTTACAGACATGCCCACTTTATGATCATCACATGCAGTTTGGGGCAAGTCATAGTCAAGTCAGCACACTGACACACTGACAGCTGTTGTTGCCTGTTGGGCTGCAGTTTGACATGTTCTGATTTGAGCATATTGTTTTATGCTAAATGCAGTACCTGTGAGGGTTTCTGGATCAATATCTGACATTGTTTTGTGTTGTTAATTGATTTCCAATAAT
>CAKALG010043635.1:3826-44607 GCA_916700815.1 Helicolenus hilgendorfi
TGTGTGTGTGTGTGTGTGTGTGTGTGTGTGTGTGTGTGTGTGTGTGTGTGCATTGCAGACTCCTGCATGGTTTATTTTTGTCCTGGAAAGCCTTAAATAAAATATAAGAGTAGGAGTTTACAGTTATAGACAACCGTAGAATGAATGATGTTGTTAAGATGCAATATTTAACACTCAGTTGTAGGGTACAGGACAATACAGAGGAGAGGTTTACATGTGTGTGTGTGTGTGTGTGTGTGTGTGTGTGTGTGTGTGTGTGTGTGTGTGTGTGTGTGTGAGTGTGTATGTGTGTGTGTGTGTCAGTGTGTATGTGTTTGTTGGTGTTTGTGTCCAGTTGGCACATATATATACAAGACAGGATAAGATAAGATATTCCTTTATAAGTCCCGCAGTGGGGAAATTTGCAGTGTACACCAGCAAAGGGGATAGTGCAAAAAACAAGATGCATCAGCTAACACAGTAAAAAAAAAAAAAAAAAGAGCTAAACAAAGTGTAACAAAATATGAACCATTTAAATAGAAGGAAGTATATAAAAAGGAGCAGTATATACAATATTGTCAATTAACAGACTATTAACAAAATTGCACAAGTGGAAAATTATATTGCACAGTGAAAATGAATTGAATGAATGAAATTCCACCTGAAAATATCAGGTTATTGTCAGGTTATTGTCAGTTTTTTGGTGTGTAAGTGGTCTACTGGGAGCAGGTCTGGTTGTGGAGTCTGACAGCTGCAGGAAGGAAAGACCTGCGATAGTGCTCCATCACACACTTTGGGTGTGAATTATATGTAATATGAGGTCAGCAGTTTAAAACTTCAATGTCAGTGGTATCCATTTTTTCTATATAGATTAAAAAAAGGTCTCCATACAGCATAACATTTCTGAGCACACCCTTTTGTAGTATAGCGAATCTTCTCCAGTACCAAATGATGTATGAGATCTTTAAACCACATCCTAAAGGTTTGAGGATACTTCTCTATCCATTTAAGACGTTTTGTTTATCTGTGTTTTAAAGAAAACCTAATAAAAAGTAAATGACAAAAAAAAACTTCATTAATCAGATGTTTTATTTTGGCGTGAAATTATTAACAGGAAATGCTTTTTGTCTTCCTTCCGGTGAGCTTGATGCTTGTTTCTCGTCTCAGTGTTTTTTCCCCTTTTCCTCACTCAGTCAGTCAGTGTGTTGAGAACAGAAGGCAGTAAGAGCACCCGTATGTATGTGTCGGTATTTACCTGTCAACAGACGGAATAACGTTACCAGGCTAACATTGGGGATTATTTCTAGTTTCGACTAGCAAAGTGCAGGAGATTATCTTCCCGGACTAGTAGCCATGACAATATGAAAGCGGCGGCGGCGTGGAGAGGAGAGGTAGAGGAGAGGGGGATTTAAATCTCTCTTTCGTCCCAACATCTCCTCTTTGATTTGAAGTAACCGGAGCAGAACCGAGCTGTGTTTCTTCACCGTTACTGAGATATAAAAGTTGTTGTTTTGTCCAGTTACAGAACAGCAGACTCTTTAGAGGTTTTTGTGTATATTTTGTGGAGTATTTTGTTTGTCCTGGAGAGCCGAGGAGGAGGTGGAGGAAGTGAAAGCGGCTCACTGAGTCGGGACTGACCGCTGGAGTCGGTCCTGAAAATGGAGGCTGTGATCGAGAAGGAATGCAGCGCGCTGGGAGGACTCTTCCAAACTGTGATCGGAGACATGAAGGTAATAAACACACAGGAACTTAACTACTATGTTAATGAAGGTGAAGACACATGAACTTTACACCTATGTTATCAGAGAGCGACGTCCAACAACAACAACTCTCTAACGTCATCCCAGCACAGTTGGATAACTTCCTAAACACCTAGTCTTAGTTGTAAATGTGGATTTCCTTCAACAGATAATCAATTTACGTTAGCTAGGTAAACCTGAGTACATTTTTTTTTCTGGTTCAAAGTCTTTTTATTGGTATTCTGTACAAAATCCAATAAATCATAGAAATCATTGTATAAACAAATTATACCCCCACCCCCATCCTTATACCAATATTAATTGGTATAGGGATAATAATAATAATGATAATAATAATAATAGAAACAATTACATTTATACATGTAAATTAATTAAATTCGATAGATACATAAACGAAACATATACAAAAAAAGAAAAAAGCAAAGGACCAAAAACACAAAAAATAAGTAAATTAAAAAGAATAATAATAAAGAAAGAAAGAAAAAAGGAAAGGACCAAAAACACAAAAAGATGAGTAAATTAAAAATAATAATAATAAATAAAAAAACAAAATAAAAAAAGGAAAGGACCAAAAACACAAAAAGATAAGTAAATTAAAAAGAATAATAATAAAGAAAGAAAGAAAACAAAAAAATCAAAAACAAAACAAAAAAAACCTAAGTATAAGTTGTGAATTATATTTAATATGATGTCAGCAGTTTAAAACTTCAATATCAGTGGTATGCATTTTTTCTATATAGATTAAAAAAGGTCTCCATATAGCATAACATTTCTGAGCACACCCTCTTGTAGTATAGTGAATCTTCTCCAACACCAAATGATGTATGAGATCTTTAAACCACATCCTAAAGGTTGGAGGATACTTCTCCTTCCATTTAAGAAGTAGAAGTTGTCTATCTAAGAGAGATGCAAAAGCTATCATATTCTTTGCCTGGCGACTAAGATGTATGTATTGTGGTGCTACTCCAAATACTGCAGTAATTGCAGAAGGTTCTACGGGTACTTCCAAAACATCTGAAAAGGTTTTAAATATTTGACTGCCAGAAACTATTTTGTTTTGGACAGGACCAGAACAGATGTGAAAGGGTGGCTGGAGCTTGCCTGCATCGCTCACACATTGGGTCGATACTCAGCTGAGTACATTTGAGATATTATTTACGTTATGATAGTTTGGTTATTAGTTTAGTGTTTCTGGTCTTACCTACGTAAGTTATCGTTCTGTGGTAGGTAACGCTAGCTAACTTATATTATGCTACTATATTTGACTGCACTCTTCTATTGTATTGGAAAAACACATTTTACATCCATTTGTTCCAGTATGAAGAGGATGCAGCTGCCAACACTTGGTTAAAGGCCAAGTAGGGCATCTTATTTTGATATTATCTCTTACAGCTTTGGTCGATGAGACAATTAGCAATTTCCCAGCTGTTGTACTTTGCCTGAAGGAATCCCGGGAATGTAGCTGTCAGGGTAGAAAATTACCCTGCAGGGTCTGAAGGCTTTGACGTGTGTAGGTCAAATGGCCAGCCATCGGGTCTATACTGGAGTCAGAAAGTTTGTTATGAATACTGCTCAGACATTCGGCACTTCACATGTCTCACTTGACTAGGTAACTGCATGGTTCCCCTGTCTCTTAACTGTAACTAGACTGCCAGACAATCCACTGAAAATATACAAATGGTTAGTGTGTTTGTTTTGTCTGTTCATAAGACATACGCATTTCCAGGGATTTCTTTAAGAGTGCCCGATTGGGTTAAAAAAAATAAAATGACACTTGAGTTAACGCAGGAAACAGACCGGTATTTATATAGAATACTTAGAGCCGCAGCCATGAAGCAGATAACTAGGAACTGGTTAAAACCCTTAAACCTGCAGTAGACAGGATGTTTTTGGCATCATTGGGCAAAAAATCCATTGTGACCTTTCATCATAATGTAATTCAAGTGTTCTGAGAGAAAACTAGACTTCTGCACTTCCTCTTGGCTCTGTTTTCAGGCTTTAAAAAATCTAGACGGTGACGGGAGACTTTGACCAATCGCAGGTAATTTCCGAGAGAGAGCGTTCCTATCGAGCGTTCCCATTGGCTGTGCTCTGGCTGGTGGGCGGTGCTTGGTATTTCCTAAACTGATCTCAACATGGCGGTCGGGTCACAAACTTTCTCATTTTACAGCTAAACAGTACACTACAAGATGTTTCGGAAAACATGTGAGGCGAGAAATAGGCATTACAGAAACAGTAATATTGATTCATATTTGATCAGCGCTGCCTAGTTTGACCGTTTGATCGGAGTTTGCGAGTGATTGACAGCTGCTCAGAGACGGCAAGGCTTCAGCTCGGCTCTGATTGGTTGTTTAAAAATGAATTACACTCAGTTTAACAGAAAGATGTTTTGTTTCCATTTTTCTCAAAATATTTGCATGTATGTATTTGTATGTATGTGTGTGAGTGTTGATGTGTGAAAAAAAAAATGATAATAAAGTGGCGGCTCACTAAACCTCAGCTGTCAACAAGAGGAGTAAATGGAGAACATTCAGAGAAAGCCCATTTGTCGGGTTGCTGGAGTGTTTGATATCTGTGTTGAACTAAAGAGATGTAGAGATGGGGATAAGCGACATGCAAAGAGAGGGCAAAGAACAAAAGTGATGTAATGGAGAATGGGAGAGAGAAAGAAAGAGGTACTGTAAGGTAGAGAGAGTTGACTTGGTTGTTGGGTGTAATGTTTTACAGCATAGCATGACATTCCTCAGACCCCTGACAGTAGTAGCACATCAGTGACAAACATGAGCTCATGCGATGTTCATCACATCATCTGGTGCTGTCTTACTACCGTCTTAGCCTCCTCTTTTCCATGCATTGGGCCACTTGTACTCAGTGATGGTTTTTCGATAGAAGGCTCTCCATCTATTTTCAGCCCGGGACCTGAATTCGGTTATTTTAGAGTCCCATTGGGAACCAGGCTCATTATACCATGTATTAGTGCTCTTGTTGTATGGGGATCTTTCCAAAAGAGGCCTGTGACCCAGTTTGCAAGACAACATACGCAGGACATGGCCGTATGTCTATTTTCCTATTAACAGATAACGTAGACTTAAAACAATGCTAAACAAAATAGGAGCAAAATATAAGCTGTTTGGAAATTTGAAGGTAATTTGTCATAAAGACATATTCTGTGTTCAAACCAAACCTAAAACCTTTCAGTTGCACACAACCCTGCTAAACTAATTTTCATCCTATAGCTTAAATTCCCCGATAGAGAGGCAAAGTCCCTCCCTTTCCGGTGGACAACAATTTTTTTGATCCAATTTTAATGACGCCATGAATCACACATCATGTTTGTCAATTTAAAAGATAATTTTGCAAGTCAAGAAAGTCACAATTTGTCATAGTATCATTTAGTTTTTTTGTGAAACTGCTCAGTGAGCTACATCTCCGTCTCGCACAACATACGTCACCAACACCAGCTGGCTAGTGCTAGCTAACTTAGCTGTGTTCCGCACACAAATGAAACGTTATTTTACCTGATGTGTTTTATCCACCAACTCCGGGTCTTTCTATATCAGCCAGGAAGAGAAAGAACGAGCGAGACCCGTTGCTCATCCCAGTATTAAACACAGAAATCCTAGAGTCAGTGAGAGAGATGTCACTTACGCCACTTTCCGGTGTGTAGTCTTTCTAATTCCGTATTTTTATAGTCTGATACTTCAACAGTTTTACAACAAACTGACTTTCTTGACTTGCAAAATGATCTTTTAAATTGACAAACATCATATGTGTGATTCATGGAGCAATTCAAACAGGATCAAAAAAACATTTGACTCTCGCCATTGACTACCGTACATATTTTTTCCGAAATAAGGTCCATGGCGGTCCACCGGAAGGGGCGGGACTTTGCCTCTCTATTCCCTCAGGTCTACTGGCAACAAGATGGAAACACATATTTTTTGGGGTGACACACCTGGGTTACATGTATGAGAAAGCCTAAGCCTTAGTTAGTTTAGCCCTGCAGGTGAGGTGAGGCGAGGCGAGGCCTCAGTACGGCGTCACGTTGATTGAACTGTTGTGTAACTGTGGGAATAGTGAAATCTGTTCCGACGATTGTGTCATCCATTTTTGTGTCTCTTTTTCCCTCCACAGAGCAGCTACCCTATTTGGGAGGACTTTATCACCAAGGCCGGCAAACTGCAGTCGCAGCTCAGGTGAGACCGCGTTTATGTGCACATACGACACATTTGTATGCTTCTGTATGTTTTATTGATAAAGGAAACAACAACTATTACAAAACTACTGATATTTGCATAACAGTAGTGGATGGAAATACGCAGATTTTGTACAAATTCTTTGAAATGTTGTGCTAAATTTGGGTGGAAACTTGACTGAAACTTTTCCTGGCCCCTATAATTGTTGTGTAACATCTCTGATACACCATGATGACCCCCCCCTATACACCAACACATCTCAATCTATCAGCTGATTTTGTGCTTTATATGGATTTTTACATTAGATGTCAGTGTCCCTTCTGAAGAAGTTTGACGTGGCCACGTGTCCTTAGACTAACAAGCAATGACAGTCTACATAAAAGCCTAATCTCTTAACAATACTGTCCAGGGGACATTATGTGTCCCTCTCCCCCATTTAGTCTTCTTTAAGCCTGATTTAATTTGTATTTCTAATGCAGTAAATTTGCACACCTCCTGCCAAAATTATTCCATGTCTTCTGCTAACAATGGACGCCAATCCCAGCCACCTCCCCTAGTTGGTTTTAAGTGGCCACGTGTCAGGAGACAAACAACTTATGACAGCTGAAATAAAAGCTTATTGTCCAGCGAGTACTGTAAATATGGACGTCCCGTGGTCTAAATTATACTTTGATTAACAATGCATGGCAGTTCTCTAGCCATTTAAGTGTCCACGTGTCCCGAGACAGACTAATAGTGACAGTTGTATAAAGGCTCAGGGACTTAACAATACTTTCCAGGGGCCACTCAGTGTCCCATTCTTTCATTTTCTCAGTATTCAGGCTGATTAATGTTGATATGTTATTCAAGTGTCTCCATCATTCGAGGGTTAAATATGTGACCCTGCCATGCTAAAGCTCAGGGGAGTATTTGTGGCCTTGTTGCTAATGACTGGTTGTTTGGCAGTAGGAGGTCTGAGTGTCTGGGCTTCGGGGCAATGATAAAAGAACAAATCTACCAGTGCGTGTACTGGTGAAAAGGTGAGCTGAACCAATCTAGCAGTCATGTTAGGGTAGTGGCAGCTGGATGATGGAGATGCTTGTAAAAAGTAGCCTTTTGTCCAATATATGAATATGTTATAATGTTGTATGATGGCTATCACAAGTTTCATCATGATACGATATTATATCGATTCTATGGAAACAATACGATATTTGCTGGTATCACAAAGTCTGCCACGATACAATTTTGATTCAATTCAGGGGCCTGCAATTGATATTAGATGATATCATATGACTATTTAACACAATCAGTTACATTTATGTAAAGTCACAAAAGGCAACTAAAATACGATTTGTCAATTTTATTACCGGGCTCTGTAGGAAGGAGGTGTGCTTGGACGGAAATGGTGACACAGATGTGCCATGGGAATTTCAAAATATAGGTCTATTTTTTAAAGATGACGATGTGTATCGATGTTTTCACTTTCCATCAATGATATTGGATCGTTGATCATTGAATCGATCTATATCGATCCAGATCGATGGATCGTCGCTCCCCTAATGATCGCCGTTCCATACTTTGACCTGTTCCTTTTTATGAGAAAAGATCAGTTAATTCTTTACAGGATGAGTTACGTGTCATTCAGAGACAGACGGCCATGTTTCAGTATTTTAGGCTACCTTTTTGCTCCCTGCTCCAGGCTGCAGCGGTTGTGGCATATGGTTGGCTGTAACGATGCCCTTGATGCTGTAGCGCTAATAAGAGTGTGCTATCTGGGCTTGCTCGTGGTGACCTACAAATACGGCATTTTCTGCCTGCTTTAGAAGTCCGTCTCCAGACGCTAAAACTTCATTGAAGCATGGGTAAATTATTAAATCATTTTTTTGCATCGTGACTATGAGTGTGTGACTATCTTCCTTCACACCCAAACTAGCCCCTTCGACTGCAGCATAACCCCCCACCAAAGCTCCTCTGTAATCAGCTTGGGGACTGTGCTACATAGAAGGACACACACACACACACACACACATACATACACACATGCATATATACAGTAAAACACAAACACACCCACCTTCCCGCCTCGGCCTGCTGGATAAGTGACTAGCCAGCAGTGGTAGCGGCATATGTCTGTGTGTGTAATGACGTCCTAAAGCAAACTACTCTGTAATTTAGACCCTCGGCTCCCCTCTCACAAAGCAACTAGGAAATCAACCAATTACAGTGTTGGGCCTGTTCTGTCATTTTTTTGGTCCAACTATGGTGTTTTTTTCTGCCCATTCTGGTTTTAAGCAGCCATCATACACACACACACAGACATGCATGCGCACAGCACAGCTTTGAAGAAAGAGGGCAGGGTGGAATATAGGCTAGCTGATTTCTAATCACAGTCCTCTTTTAACTCTTCAGTGTTTTGGTCTGTGTGGTGGCTCATGGTTGACGCAGCTGTGTCAGGGCTTTAGGCGTATACTCAGGCCTGCTTCAGAAGTTCATTTTGTGGAAAAACAGACCACCTCAAAACTTCAAATTCAGCTTATGAACTGTATGGTTATAAAACTTATTTGGGCTCAAATTGGAGCCCTAAAATGTTTAGAAGCCGGTAGTTGGTGTTACCGGTGTTAGACGGTGGTCGGTCACACACCGATTACATTACGTAGCCACCGTAGTTTTGCTTTTTTACAGAAATAAAACCCATTTAGTTCATTTTGGCGTATCAATACATAGTCGGACGACAAATGTTACAAACTCAAAGTGAAAGTGTCAGCTCCTGTTCAGCACAGAGTAGCACGAGTCAGATGTCACACACGGGACGAGAGAGAATTGACAGACAAAACCGTGGCGGAGGATTTGGTGTCGATGCGAAAAGCACGAGCACCTATTTGGCAATACTTCAGATTTAAACCCAATGCTATAAGGGAACCATAATGTTAAATGAGGCAATCGCCGTGAGGAGTATGGAGAGGTCACAGCTGGTTTGCCGGGTGGAAACCTGTGGCCCCGCAGCGAAAGCTCTACCGGAGAGGCCAGACACACACGTTAAAGATTAAAGTAAGCGCGCTACACATATTGACCGTCATCTTTTCTTGTAAAATATCTGGCGTAATCGGTAACACCGGTGTTGCAGAAGCATACTATTCCTGTCATGAGACTTGGTATGTCGTGTGAAACAAGTGGAGTTGAACACAACCTCTTTCTATGATTCAGATTTGCTACAGTCACATTCCAATTTCTGTTGAACTAAGAATAGATGGGGGCAGCAGTGCTGAATGTATCATTGTCAGAAAGAGCATTCTAGCTCCACTACGCCAAGGGAGTTTAGATTGGCTTGGCCAAGGCCTTGCGGAATAGATATGTTAAAGTCGTTTGTCTTGACTCCAGGACAGGGGCGTTAGCAGATTTTAAGGCCAGTGGTAGCAGTCCGGTCATTGTTGGAGCACTGTAGCAGCAGTGTTTTTTTATTCCTACATCCACAGAAGCCTTGAGGCTTTTTGGCTGACTGTCAGAGCTTAAATTAAAACCTGATTATTCTGCCTTTAGTGCAACTTAGTATTCATTTATTTGTTGAGAGGTTACCTAATTTCACTGTCGATTGAACCAGAAAATTGTAAAAAGATTCTGAATGTCTAATTTTTTAATGTAAAACCATGATGTTTCCCACTTATGTTGACAACCTTTCCAAGCTTGTACTGACAGGAGTTGAACGTGTAGTGAACCCGTTTAATAGTTTGGCATTTTCTCTCGTAAAAGCATGGAACGGATTACAGCAGATGATCAGATGGCTTGTAATTGTAAACTACTGTACATTGCGCTTCAGCGGGCTGGAGCCACTAATACTAAAAGTAGGCTTCTGTTAAAACCGCTTCCCACACAAACCTGTTTTGGATTAATAAATTAAACGTGACTGAACAAGTCTGCGCTGCTAGTGCATGTAAAATACAATCCACAGGCCAATGTGTACATGGTATAAATTAGTGGAGCCAGATATCAGTTGGCGGTTGCTCTAGGGGTTGCACGGGGCTTTAAATAGAAAGGAATCTGTGTGTGCCTGTGCGTATGTTTCTTTTTCCATTTGCAGGACACACCCTGGGATCTTCTGGTCAGCTCTGCAACAACACAGAACTTATTAGCCAATTATATTCAGTGTTTTTGAGTTCAAGTTGCAACTTTCTTTGACTGAATGCTAATACTTGGCTGTCACTCGAATGTAGGAGAATATTTAGGCCTGGAGCTATGTTTTAGATCGGGCTTGTTTACCAGCTGATCAGTTGTGTTATGCTTTCCCTTTGTGTCAAGCTTGTACGAGGCCCCTCTGAGATGTTAACTGTAACTCGATTAAGCAACTAACAACTTTAACAGTCTTGAGACGGTTGAGAAAAGACTAAGTAAGTAAGTCATTTTGAGAGCGCTCAACACAGTGGTTCTGTTGTTAGCACTGGTCCTGGGTTGGAACCCCAGGGTGCTCCAGTTTCCTCCCACCCCAAAAGACATGCATTACAGGAAAAGTGTGTCACATTTAGGAGGATCTATTAGCAGAAATTTAATATAATATTAATATTATATTTTCTTTATTGTATTATCACCTGAAAATAAGAATCTTTGTATTTTCATTACCTTAGAATGAGCCGTTTATATCTACATAGGGAACGGGTCCTCTTCATGGTGCCGGCCGTCATGTTTCTACAGTAGCCCAGAATGGACAAACCAAACACTGGCTTTAGATTGGATAGGACCGCGTTTCACTTTTCCTGGCCACCGTAGTCTTTCCTACACGCTTTGCACACAAGAGAAATTTCAGTAGGTTGCCATCTGCAACTTCACTGCTAGATGACGCAAGATCTTACACACTGCCTTTTAAAAGACCACTCCACAGTTTACTCGTATAACATTGTTGCACTCACAATGACTCTTTATTTAAAAAAAAAAAAGCATCAAAATTGATGCAGCAGAACCAGAGATATCGTCTTTTTTTTATTCCTCGCATTCTTCTTTGTTGTCAAAACCTGGCGCCTGAACACACCTTTGTTCCATCTGCAAGTCAAACTTGGGAGTCGGCACCAACCTGTATTCAGCTGTTGTTTTGCCCAGTTGTGAAAGCTGTCTGGACTGTTAATGGAAAGGCACAAGTTGTATTATAATGGTGTTCTGTTGGCTATGGAAGATAACAAGTGTTTACAAATGAAGGTACTCAGGGTTAGAACAAACATGCTCTTTTGGCTGAATGACCCTGGAAAATTTCCGGACAGTTGTGTTTCTTTTTTTATCACGCATGACTGATAGGTAGTGTTGTCGTCTGTTGAGGAGATCGGATATCACAAACATGCATGTGCACACACCAAGAGCGTCATCTCCATACCTGTGGTCTCAATCATGAGAGGCCTATTGTTTCTGAAGTAGGTGAGTCGGTATTATATCAACCAGTCAGCTGGCCCGCCAATGAGGCAACCTGTTGCCAGCTAGCGAAGTAACTGGTCAGTCAGTCAGCCAG
The DNA here is from genome assembly GCA_916700815.1 of Helicolenus hilgendorfi. Taxonomy (NCBI): domain Eukaryota; kingdom Metazoa; phylum Chordata; class Actinopteri; order Perciformes; family Sebastidae; genus Helicolenus; species Helicolenus hilgendorfi. Next base: position 15,229 of record CAKALG010043635.1, read on the forward strand.
CCAGACAGACAGGCAATCAGTCGGGATACAAGATGGTGTCTTTAATGCGTAAAACAGAAAGTAATCTTACACCAAGCTTCCACTGCTTTTTTTTTTATGACAGATTGAATTTCTTCAGTCTGTTATGTATAAGCATTATTTTATACTGCAATTTGTAAATACTTGGTAAACCATACAAGATGACAGAGAGGCAGGTATGAGTCGTGAACTTCCCACAAAGCCCATTTTCCATTTTATAGCTGAACAGAGTAGATCCCACATTGATCCTTTCATTGACCTGTAAGTGCAGCAAACTGAGCTCAAGAGCTGCTCTGCTGAGCCGGACAGATTCCAGCGGTAGACATTCCTCACACAGCAGGGCACGTTTAAGTTTGAACTTACTCACACACTCACGGCACATACAGATACTATTATACATACTTAACATTTCAAATTATCAGGGTTGATGTAATCTAAAATGTAGCACATATGTGCATTAGGGGTGTAAGAAAATATCGCAATATTATGTTTTGTGATATTGTATTGATTCTCAAAAACACTGTGTACATTTTTTATTAATAGTCTACATGCAAAGATTAACTCAGTCAATACTTTATTTCATTTGCAAAGAGATGTGCCCTCTCAGTGTATTTGTGTTTTTGTGTTTTTGTACTCATATTTTATGCATATGGCAGTGTGTTCTTCATACTGACAGTTTTCCTAAAATTAGATTTAAAAAATCGCAATATATCGTCTTAATTACAGTATCGCAATATATCGCAATATAATGAATCGTAACCCTCATGATACGTATCGTATCGCCCGATTCTTGCCAATACACAGCCATAATGTGCATACATGTGCAACAGATGTTTTTTTCTCTACCTTTCAGACCAAAAGAAGATCTGAAACATTATTTTATTCATCTGATCAGTTCACGTCTTTGCTTGCCAACACTTGTATGTAATTGCTGCAGTTGATACAGCCACCTGTGTTTATGTAACCTTTGACCGATTTAAAGTACTGCTTCTGCCATCATTACTGCACTGGGATTTTCTCCTTTTTTTTGTGTACAGATTTATTTTTGATAAAACATGTATAGTGTTTCACATCAGTAAAGTGTGATGTATTTATTCTCATTCTGTCTACCTCTTTTTTTCCCCCAGGGCGACGGTGGTTGCTGTGGCAGCTTTCCTGGATGCCTTTCAGAAAGTGGCCGACCTGGCTACCAACTCACGAGGTAGAAAATACGCACACAGATATTATACGCCTGAGTGTACGAACAGTGGTTTTCTACTGCAAAAACTATCCCTGATCTCTTAAAGGAATCATTTTTCAGTCTTGGAAGGGCACCGTGTAGCACAGTACTGACGGGGTTAAATCAGTTAACTCATAACAGTTTGTGTGTCTGGGCACCTAAGTGTCAGTATGTTTCTCTGTGTAGCTCTACTGTGCAAGTCCACAGTCTTTCACCCCACTGTGCTGAGAAGTTCTGAGGCTTGTTTGCTTTATCGTATGGGTAGTAAATCCGTCACTATGCTGTTTGAAGCTCTGCTGCTGGCTTTGTCTTCAACCTCTACCCCCTTTCCCCTACTTTCTGGCCCCACCAACCCCCACATATACTCCACCTCTGCTACATCTGGACTCTCCAGTGCTTCAGCTCTGTGTGAGAGGGGAAAAGAGAGAGTGAGAGATCTCATCCCTCTCTAGCTTTGACACCTCCAGCCCTGCTCCATACTATTAATACTATTAATAGGATCTGAGACAGGCACACACATTCATCACCTCACTCACTGCAGAGAGAAAGAGAGAGGGGGGGAGAGATGGGGGAGTACAGGGAGTCATCATTCTCTCTCTCTCTCTCTCTCTCTTTCTCTATCTCTCTCTTTCTCTCTCTCTTTTTCCCTCTTTCTCTGTCTAACACACACAGTATAAATGTTTTGCTGCGAAGGAGTCAGCTGAAGAGCGTTGCGTCACCTTTCATCTGCTCTTTCATCACTTTCTCCTCTCCCCATTCTCTCCACATATCTCAGCTTAGCAGTATCGCATAACACCCCTTATCGTTTTTGTGCTCTGTTGCTCAGGCTTCGCTGTGCACCTGAGCTCTTCAGCACAGAGACAAGCGTGGATAATGTGTTATAATGCACTGTTGGCTGACACACTGCTATCTGTATCACAGATCGATAACCTGTCCACTAGATAAACGTACCGGGGTATAATAATGAGTCTTGATTACCTGGATCACGGACCATATTTTCCATTAAGGCTCCCAGTTGTATATCTTTGCACATTCCTAAAATGTTTATATAAAACCCTATACCTCAGATTGGTGAGGTACATTGTAAGGACACCACATTTTTTTTCTACCACTTGTGCCTGTAAGCCTTTCATTTTGCTTATCATACTTTGTATGAGCTTATGAATGCTTTGACAACATAAAATAGCAAATCACTTTTAATAAATATGTCTTTATCTTCTTATCTGTACTATACCTTATCTTTAAATAATGGAATTTGAAATGCTCTTAAACTAGTTTGGAGCTCATAACACCCTTCAGCTTGATGTATTCTTTGCAGTAGCTCAAATATCTGGAGAATATCAATGGAAACTTAATAATAGATCTAACAGCAGTTCTATCACTCACATACACACACACACACACACACACACACACACTTTTTCTGCCTAATGGTTGTAATAGGGTTATTTGATTTTTCCGTAGTGATTAAAGGCTTTTTGAATGGGGCGTGCTCCAGAGAGCTGTGATAGCTGCTGTAATGACCAACAGGTGTTGGACAGAAAGTAATATTAGTATTAAGTAAAGATGTCATGTTTTTTTTATTTGTTTGCTTTCTTGTTTTGATGTATTGAGCTAGTTTAAAGGGCCTCTGAGCGATCGCTAGAAGGCAGGAGAGTGAGTCGGAAAGAAAGTTTTTCTCATTACCTCTAAAGTTAACTTATTTTAAAGATACCAGCAATATAGTTTTGTGGTTTCTGGTAGCTCAGAGGCATGACAAATTGGATAGAACATTAGGTCAGCCCCCACAGCGGCCCATATCTGTTTTGGAAAGAAAAATATTTTTAAAAACTTGATCTCTGGAGTAGTGTGGACTCATTTGTCACCAAACCAAACTGCTCTGTTTAAATCGACTGCATAATACATGTACATGTAACAGACCTCTAGACTGCTCTGTGAAGATATCAGCTTACTGTATTGTTCACCTTCAATGCGGAATATCACGGTCCGTGTGTGCGTGCTTGCTACAGTAGCTTTGATGTTTAAAAAAAACATCTGCAAGGTTTTGTGTCGAGATCAGATATAGGCTAGTACTGACAGACACACCATTATGCTCATCGTGATTAGCCAGAGGCAGCTGAGGCCACATTAGACGAGGACTTCTTTCCTTCATCTTTTTCTATCTTTCTCCATCTTTTTGCTTTCTTGTATGTCTCCAAGTCCTAACCTGCTTCGCACAGCCATCACCATGGTAACGGCATGGAAATCAGGTTGGATCAAAGGTGTGTGTTAAGGGGATAAAGTAAAAAATAATCTCTCTACCACCACACCATAGAAACCAACAACTGTTAATGTTCTTCTATTATAATAATAATAATAATAATAATGATAAAGGCGCACAAACATAAAAGTAACCAGAGATCTGACAGTGCACGTGTTAAAGGTTGTTTAGTCTCTTAATCAGGAGAACAAGGCTTCGCGGCCGCCTTTGTAAACGGATATATGGCAGTGATGGTAGCTCCATAAACATTCAATGGTTGATCACTAGACTTTGATATGAGACAGCAGTTATGTTTATAGGTGTTTAGATGAAAGTCACTGTGGGACTCTTTTATCAGTGTTATCACTGAAGCAGCATGATCAGAAGCTTAGAAGACACATAAACAGAAGTGAGTCTTCTGAGTCAAAACTTGAACTTCGGACTGCAATGTTCACATGTGCATCTTTGTTAAACTATTAATATATGTAATGTGCATAACAAATGTTTAATAAAGCTTTTTTTTTTTAAATAACACTTCCATTTAAGGACCAGTCCATTTTCAGTTCAGTTAGTTCCCAATGTAGATAAAACCTGGACATGATTAACTACTGATTAAACATTGTTTTACAATTCTGACATAGGTAACCTCAAGCAAGACTTCAATTTGACACATCTGTCTTTATACCAACAGATGTTTTCACTCCAGTCCTGAATACCAACTGAATACAGGACTTTTTTCCATTTGTAATTCATGCTGTCTCAGTGTAAGTTGCATGAAAGAGCTCTTTTACAGTACATTTGTTAGGCTTTTGCTCAAGAACGAAGTCTAACAAAGAAGGTTATCAAAAAACTCCCCACATCCTGGTATGTTGAAACTCCAGTAGTGATCTGTTATCCGTTACACGTCACCACTGTAGTTGTTTAATTGTTGTCATAGGTTAAATATATGAAAGGCGTGTTCAAGCTCTTTAAACAACTCTTTCCAAAATACCTCAATGATTAAATTCAGGCTGTAACGACAGGAAAACGCACACCCTATTCACAGAACCGTTTGCCCAAGATTTCCCTTTGAATTTATATTCAATATTATATTAATTTATATATATTTTATTTTATTCTTTTTCATATCTTCCTGGCAAGAATAATTAGTTCCACTGTTATCAATTTAGAAAGTAACTCACACAATGTCATTATCAGTGTTGACAGGCTGTTGGAGTGTTTCTCTCATGCCTGCTCAGCAGCTGCGTGAGTTATATTCAAACATTGTTGTGTCCTCGTTACATCCTTGATATTGTTGAGATGGAAGTGTATGTCATCTGTTGATTCAGGTGGAGCTAGCTGATGCACTGGACCTGATAAATTGGGCAAAATGCTTTGTGTCCTTTCGCTCTCCCTCATGTATAATAACCAAGAAACCAAACACACCACAACGTAATCATTACAGTCTTAACATTAATGCAAGTGGCTTTTGATTATAATGTTCTTGTTGATTTACGGTGAAAAGCTTGTGTCAGCAATATATAGCTGTAGTCGTTTCATGAAAACACACCGGGGTTGTGAAACAATCGTCCAGTGTAAACACCAGTAAATGCTCATTGCATGAGCTAATCACTGTGGCGGTGTAGTAAAAACGTTTGTCTGAGTTTTGGAAACCGTCCAGCGAAAGCCTGTAGCTTGATATAATTATCAGCTGTTGCATGCTGTTTGTGTTTCTGCAGTCGTTTAAGTGGTTTAGTTTAACTGATTTATGAAATCCAGATGGGCCATTTTTTTTGCATTACACGGTACCAGGTTGAAGATGCCCAATTAGAGCAGAGTTAGGGTTAGAAAAGAAATGAGGATTAAGGTGCAGGAATGAATTCGTATTACCAAAATAAACTCACGATGAGTGCATTTGCTTCTTTTTATTGTCAAGAATTGTAAAGGTAAAGTCCGGCTTACTAGTTTACAGTTGAGTGAAATAAAATAACTGGAATGCCAAGTGGAGAAAGTTTGAATAAAAGAAAGAAAGAAAGACTTAAGTTTCCAGACAAAGCCTTTCTTTTCCTCTGTTGTGCTCTATTATTCAGAGTCTATTGGAGCTGAGCACAGACACAGCAGACTGGATCTGCTTGCTTTGGTAGAACACATGCGTATGCGTAAAGATGTACAGTATGTTCAGTATGTATATACACACACACGCAACTGCTAATAAACAGAGACACACTCAAAACCATAGATGCTCACACACCTCTGTACATTCAAATGTATTCATTGAAAGACATGTACATTCACAGCCACACACAGGCAGAGGATTAGCCGAAACCACCTGTTTCACTGTGCTCTGTTGTGGTCTGTTCGGATTTGGACTTTCTCCATGCACAAAGGACTCACTTTGCTTTGTTGTCTCAGTCTGATAAAGTACATTGAAGTGTGCTTTGGCATCTCCCCGCTGCCTCTCATTTCGACTTGTCTTCCAGCTGCGTTTTGAACTTCTTCAGGTTTATTCGTAGGTTTTACTGTACATTTTCATACATATTTAATTTCCATCAAAAATGAAACTGCCCTTTTCCTGACCTTCTCTTAGTCATATGTCATATCCCTGTGGACATTTATTCATCCAGTTGTTTGTTTTGTGCCTTTTGTCCTTGCAGCTTTGTTTATTTTAGCCCTAGGTGCTGAGTATGGACAGCTTAGCTGTGGCTGCTCCATGCATTTTTAAATTATTTTTTTTCCAGTGCGGTCTAAAACACTGGTTGTCTTGCTTTGTCAACCCCTGACCCTGAGCACACTTTCAACACCAGGCAATCATTTAAGAAAGTTAACAACAAACATCAGCACCAAGCCTCTGAATAATGTTTGTGCTGTGAAGCTGAGAAACCAACATTAGCACTGATGTGGCACAAACCAAAATATCACCTTGAAAACTCAATGTAAAGCATTCTTGGGAGACTAAAAAGGGAGAGATTGTAAGAAAGAGAGAACCTTTAGCCAAAAATCAGCTTGATTTTCGTGTAGTGTGTACCCGGCATAACTGAAGAATTTAATTTAAAAATAGATTTCTTTTGTCTCATTTTCTTCTTGTAAGTCTGTCACACTTTGTACCCTCTCTTGCTCCTCTCTTATTCTGTCTCCTTTGCCACTTTTTGCAGCTCTTTCTTCTCTCTCTTTCTATGGGTCGCCTTTTCATTGACCTTGTTTACTCCCTGTCCCTGTATCTTTCTCACAGTTCTATCTATTCTCTAACCTTGAAACCTGCCCACAAAGGTGAAAACATTACATAAGACATACGCCGGTATCCATGTGCTGTTGGCACAAACACACACCAGGGTGGTCACGTCACGCACCCGCAGAGTTGCTCCTGCCTTGAAGCAGTGTGCCTGTGTTTGCTCTAATGGGTCTAATGGTTCTATTTGATTTAAAACTCATGTGATTAAACGTTAATGATTAAACATGTTTTGGGTCTGACTTGATAGAAATGCTCAGACATCAGGCCACATGGAGCAACGTCCAGGAGACGGACAAACAAGCTGTTAACCAAGAGGTGTCTGCGCATTTGCTGAAAGGAAAAATGTGATGCTGCAGGCAACAGGACAGGGAATCTTTAGTTATCTCACAATTCAATTAGCTTTTCAAATGAAGGTGCTATGATTCGATCACAAAACTACTCTTGCTCCAGCGCGCATGACTAAAATGGAAACAACATAGTTGGAAGTGATGTTTCACATTTTATAAGCAGAATCTGAGCATATCCATAATAATATTTTAAGTCATGGTGCACAAAATGAAGCTTTAATCAGTAGAGATAATACAGACGCACTTTTAGCACTTGTTGGAATCGGTCAGTCAATCTTGGTTAAACTAATCACATTAAAGGAGCAGATTGGTTTACATTGAGTCCCATCACATTCTGTCAATAATCTCCTTATCTCATTATCACTTCCAACAAAATGTGACTTCGCTGCAGTATATAAAAGTAGCCCCCCGTATTCAGCCGTCTGAATTCCAGTCAAGTTGTTTTTTGCATCAGTGCTCAGTTGTTTAACAGACAATCATGATGTTTCTAAGATCCAGTTACTTTCCCCACCTGTACTATAGGTAACTAAGCAGTTTAGAGAGCATTTGAAGATGGACCTGTCTAATCCAAGTACAGGGTACATCTTTGGGTAGAAGAGAAGTATATGTTACATAACCGTCACTCTAAAGTACTCCTTCTTTCTTTGCAAGGTGTTATACTTATGCTGTACCTCAAGGTTATCACAGCTTTTTCTGTTAAATACTCAAAAAGTGTCAAGAGGTCATGCAAATCAATTTAAAGAATTAATTTTACAAAACAAACAATAATTGTTTATGACGCCGTATTAGGGCCATTGTTTGCCACTTTAATCTCAGAGGATATCCAAGTTTTTTTCTCAGAAATTCTGAGTTTTTTTCTCAGAATATTACCCTCTTTGCACCTGGCGCTTGAAACACGACTGTATTATATACACAACGGTGTTTCGTGATCAGTTCTTTCAGCTCTTTTTCGGCTGTTGGCTGAGACAAAACCAGGCAGTCCGAACCATATTTTCTCCCTCTGGATACTTGAAACTGCACTGGTCATTGGTGAAGAATGAGACAAAGCCCTATTGAATCCGTGAAGAGAGAGATAAAGAGAGAACAGAGTAAGCAAAAGAATAATCCTTTCTCTTGTTTCATCAAGTGCCATTGCATGTCCCATGTAGATCCCCTCTTTCCCTCCGTTTTGTATCAAATTATACTTTCGTCACAGTTTCCTTCTGCGTATAATGGCCTTGTGTTTGTGTCTGTTTCTGTGTGCCTGTGTATGCGTCTTCTTCTTTTAGCTTGTGTGTTTCTGTGTTCATCCTGTACAGTATATCAGTGCTACCTCTTTGTGGTATTCCATTCACCGAGTGAGAGTGAGAGTGACGGAGTGGGTGAGTAGTAGTGAGATTTCTTTCGAGTCAGCCGCGGTGAAACAGCTGACGGCAGCCATGCTGCACAGGGAGATGAGGTCACTCCATACAATAGACCAGACAAGGAGAGCAGATGTTAAAAATAACACAGTAATGCAATTTTTACTCTTTACAAGAACTGCATATTGTTTGACTTAAAACAGACATGAATTATATAAAAGTATATTCTCAAGGGCTGTAAAGTTGAAGGCCATTATGACCTACATAAGGTTGCTAATACATAGTATGTAACTGGTATGCAGACACCCCTTTCTGGGAAGACTGCTTAGCATCCTAACAGGCTTACGAGGTTTACATAGAGCAAGTTTTACCAGTTTTGAGTCATAATTATGGCTTGTTTGAGGCTTTCACTAACCCATCTTTAAATCACAGAGTGTGACCTTGAAAACCACTGTCGTTCTTGCTTACGGCATGTTCAAAAACATTCACGCAACACCGAATTTCTCACACCACCCGTAGCATAATAGTTTGTTCACAGTTATAAAAATAACCAAGCCTGTGCCGCATGTTGGTTGCCAGCTGTCAGGACACTGTCTGGGCATGTAGAGTGAGTATTTGTGTGTGTGTTCATATAAAGTATGTTAGTATGTTGTCTGCTGTGTGTGTGTGTGTGTGTGTGTGTGTGTGTGTGTGCCTGTGTGTAGTATATTAATCCCAGTGGCTCTGTCAGCAGCTCTAGTGTTGAGACTGTTTGGACACGTCTGACTCTGTGGAGATGAAATAGACACCTGCCACAGAGCTAGCATGTAGAAGCCTGTTAGATCTAATTGGACCTAAAAAGATTATTAAGTCGTACGAACATGTTTTTAGAGCCGATAATTACTACTCCTCCAGTCACCTATCCAGTTCTTGAGATTGCTTTGAGCAAGAATAATCATAAAGAGGACATTACACCACCTTCAACACCTCCATATCACTACAATAACAACAAGTTTTCATTTTATATGCGGTTAGCTTTTTTATAAAGTTCCCTTGCTTGAATAATAAAAGGTATTTTTTGGTTTTGCCTTGACTATTGTATAACAAAAATATATTATTCATTCCACGATCAGCTGTATTAGCACATCTATAAGGCTAAAAGACCTAAAACGGTTACCTTTGTACAGTAATAGCCCACTGTATGGTCAACATAAACCTCTGTTTCCCTAGGTTTACAAGTCAGGCATCTTATTATCCAGATGTAGATGTCTACTGTAGTATTGTTAAGCCTCTATGAATATGATAAACCAGTGCTTACACACACATCCTGTCTGTTTGGAAGAATGACAGCCACTGTTGTCATTGTTACAATACTTGCTGTTGTAAGGCTATACGTCTTTATTACCCCAGTGTCTGTCCCTCTGCTTTTAATTTGCATTTATTACAGACATATCGTGAGAGCCACCTTTTTCCACTTGGACCAATGGTGAAAAACAAAACATGAACCTCACTAGTGGGTTGTCTGGAAGCAGCCCATGTCTGAGTGAGCTGCAGCCTTTATGAAACTTTAATGATTTGTCTCCCAGTAGACACGGAAAGGCAGAGGATGGAGGTTATGGAATTAAGATGCTTAAGGTGTGTTGCAGTACCCGGTGCGATGCTAAATCCTAGATCAAAGTGAGCTATTATTTTCTCATAATCAAAGTGCAATGGGAATAAAGTTAGGGGTGTTTTAATGATAATAATCGACCCAGTAACATAATCCAGGGCTGTTTTTACCGAACTGGTACACTGGTTGAGATGCCCTTGCCAAGTTCTCTCATTGCTCCATATTTTCCAGCTTGCTTCTAGTCGTTGAAGTAGCTGTGCTACATCTCTCTGACCTCTATACGCTGCCTAGCTTCAGCCCATTGTATAACCTCTCTCCCATTAACATCAATGGCACTCCTCCTTATGGAATAGCTTAGTTCCACTGAGGCCCTTGTGCGCCTGCAATGAGTTCACCACCACGAAAATAACTTCCAATTTAGAGGTGTGTATGTTCTTCATTTTGAACTATCTGCAGTGTATTTCTTATATACGTTGTGAAATAACATGTCTCTGAAACAGACTCCACAACAGCAGATTACATGCATATTGTATAAATAGTTGTCCATGCTGTGTTGCTGTGTTTAGCAGATATCCAGGACAAGTTGGGCTGTAAACCCCAGATGTCTCTAAAGATTTACCTTCTACTATTTCCAGTCATCTGGTAATGCACTTGGTGCCTCTGCTAATGCAGGGGTTGAAGCTGTCACAACTGTTATCTGTTATCTATGCCTGTCACTATTACAGGCTTAGGTAACATCACTCTTTTTTAACTTTTTCAGTCTTGGTAGTTGATGCTTTGAGGATGATTTTAAAAGCTGAGTAACAGAGACAGCATGCAAAAAATTGAGGTTAATTAAGTGTGGATGTGAAACATTGCGATCCATAAAGTCTAAATGGGAGATAGAAGGGCTAGTGTACATGAACTAGATACTGTAGATCTCTGTAATCTCTGAGTCTGAGGGGAGTGAGAAATCAAGTGTGTCGATCGTCATGTGTGTGCAGGGATTTGAGCTTCTGGGTCCATGTGTGTTACATGCAGGCAAGCACATGCTACACATATTCTTGTGTGTGCACATGCATTGCCCTGGTTGTTTCTCAATGAGGCCTCTGTTCCCCCTCTCTCATCCCCTTTCTACTGAGTGACGCTGGGCCATGTAATTACTGTGAACTAGCACACATCCAGCCTATTTTAGTTCAAGTAAAGACCTGATCCAGTCTGTAGACACTCAGGACTTATCATGCCCTTTTCCTTTTTGAGCTGCTCACAGGAACTCTTGATAATCCAGCAAGTTTAACCTGAATGCAGATGTCCTTTTACTCGACAGGCTCCCAAGACAAAAGTAGCATTTTCTGTTAAATTGTCATGGATGCATTGGCTTTCTAAACCAAACTTGGAAATTCTCTGAAATCAAGATTTTTGTGGAACAGACTTCAGTTTATAAAGTCTGTATTTTGCTCATTTCTCTAAGCAGGCTCTGTGTGCTGTGTCATAGACAGACCCCCATACAGCTTCACGAGGGAAAAAAAGAAAAATCAGGCCCTTTCCTCTTTGCCCCTCTCAGTTCATGGCTCGGCCTCTGTTACACAGCAGCCTGAACTAACCCACTGTCTGAATGCCCTCTCTGACAGGGCTCTGTCCTCTTTTCCAGTTTCAGTCCAAGACCAGCGTGGCCGTGTACATTTCCTGTCCTCAGTCCAGCTCAGACCTACATCCCGTCCCCTGGACGAGCCGTGACTCTCAATTCACCCTCTGTTCTCTTCTGTTCACCCTGACCCCATCCTGGGAATCTTACAGTTCACTGGAACCAGCAATTAAATCACTTACTGGGTCAAATACACAGACTCACGCATAGACTCACAGACTGATTCAAGCTAGCACACTCTTAAGTGCACATGCACACATACTATACATACATGGCGTAAGTAGAGATTCAATCATACAGACTAAAGTGAACAAAATTATTCTCCCCCCCCTCAGACTCACAGACGATAGATTCCTCAGATTTAGTGCCGTTTTTTTTCTGCTGTTTGAGAATTTACGGGTCAGACTCTTTTGTGACGTCTCATTTTAGACTATAAAACACACTAACAGAGAAAATACAAGGAAGTACATTTGAAAAATGTAGCTGCAAAAGCCGCTTTAGTACAAACATCTGCCCATTGACATTGCAAATTCAAGGTTAGGCTCCAAAACGCCCTTGTCATGGAGTTAAAGCTGTACTGCGTAGAAATGGTGCAGATATGATTAAAAAAGTTATTTTTATAAAACGGCCACTATATCCTGACAGTAGTGCATGAGACAGGTAATCTGAAAAAAAAACATGTGCCTCTGTGTCCTCTGGTGCTCCTAATGGCATCTGCAAGAGTTCACAGACCGGAGGAAAACAACCAATCGGAGCCTAGCTGGAGCCTTTCCGTCTCTGAACAGCTGTCAATCACTCGCAAACTCTGATCAAACGGTCAAACTAGGCAGCGCTGATCAAATATGACTCAGTATTCTGTTACTGTAAAGCCCAATTCTCACCTCAAATGTTTTCAGAAACATCTTGTAGCGTACTGTTTAGCTGTAAAATGAGAAGGTTTGATCTGTGATTGGCTGATGATGCCAAAATAACCAAGATGATGATGCCAAAAACATTCTGCCTACTGCAGCTTAAAGGGACACAAATGTGTGTTTTTCTGCGCATGTGTGAAACAAAAAGGATAAGTCACAGGACACTCTGTCTTGAGGAGAGAGAGAGAGTGCGCATGTTTTCGAGACACTGATTCTTTTCTGGGTCAAACACACTCAAAAGGTGTTTGGCCCACTCTTCTGAGATTCCCGTGTGCACTTGACTGTGCGTGCATGCAATGTGTGTCCACACAAGTGTCTGTGGGTGTTAGCGCTGTTTGCTCTCTGTTTTTGTTTAAACATAAACCCGGTTAGACCAGTGAGGTTTGGATTTGGAACATCTGACATGCATGCAAAGCCAAATTCATGACGTAATTATTTGGCAAATGAACTTCAGACTAATGAATTTCTGAGGCGGTTTCATAGGCATTTATTGACAAAAAGTTGCCAAATTGATATTCTGGTGGAAAAAGCACATTGGTGGTTTGATTTTTCTTTTCTTTTTTTCAGGGAAAGTCACGCTGGCTTCTGTTGTCTCATGTGCATTTGTTTTTAATCTCTTGGAAAACTTTGGTTAATGAAATTGGTGGCTTCGCTTAACACTTTTTGTCATTGTCCGTGACAAAAAAAACAGTACACAAATACAGCAGTAAGGAACGGAGTGTGTTTGCGCATCTTTTAATACCAGTAAATTTTGATAGACGATTTATTCTCAGTTATTCTCATTTCCTAAATATCCACCACTGATATAAAGAGATACGAAAACCCAGGGCTGATAACATCTCTTCTGTCTGCTTATGTGTGTGTGTTTCTGAGAAACTGAGGGCAAACCAAAGCTAGTCAGGACACGAGTTTCCTTCAAACACTAAGTGCTTGTGTGTAATTGTATCTGTCTGCCTACTGTGTGTGCGTATACCAATTTGTTTACCTAAAAGCACCGGCCCATGTGAGTCTTTTTTCATGTCTAGCTCTCCAGTGTAGGCCTCTGTGTTGTGACGGTGTGCGCTAATTTTAGGTTTCTCTCTCTGTAAAAGTTAACAATGAACACATTAACACAAGACCACATCCCAGCAGCCAGGCTGTGACCCAACACAGTGTTGCTTTTGTTCTATACCTCCACGCTCGCACTTATAGACTCAATGGATTTTATAGAGATGTTTAAGCTTGCACTTGGAGCGCTGCCCTCCCGAAGGCCTTGGTTCGAGCCCAAATACTGTCTTGACTCTGAGGAAGATTAACTTGGCCTCATAAGAACTTTGCATCTGGAAACTTTGGCTCTAAATGCACTGATTTTTATTTTGACTAACACTTTGGCGGCCCCCGCAGTGTAGACGAAATGATGACATGTCTCCCCTTTGATAAGTATTTGATTACTTTCCCAAGAAGCAAAGTCATTTAAGGTTGTCTGTCTGCTTTCTTCTATCCCTTCCTTCTCTCTCTCGCTTTCTCACCTTCGTTTATTTTTCTTATTTTGTTTTCCCTCTACGTCCTCCTCTCTTCTGTATCTACACCCTCACCTGCTGTCGAGGCCAGGTGCATACACAGCCGTTCTGTGACAGCAGTGCTAAACCTTTCTGTTTAATGTCAGGAACGTTGTACTCACTTGAAGCTCCCCTCAAGGTCAGAGAGAAAAATGGGAAGATGAGACAGAGGAGAGTAAGAGCTAGGTTGGAGTGTGAAGTAACAGGTGTGTTTGTGTTTTCCAGTATTTGATGTGTCATACTTGAGAATAGAGTGCAACAGCTACACATTTGCATAAACACTCAAAAGATAGAAACATGCATGCACAGTGGGATACCATCATCAGGCTTGTTGCTGTGTAACTGGGCAGGTGAGCCATCTGCTGCAGAATGACCATCAAGGTGAACTTGGATCAAGTGTCCAGTCACTGGAAAAGCTTTATTCTTTTAGAATAAGGTAAGGTAACCTTAACACTCTGCATAAATGTTGTCTATTATACCTGTGTTATTTTAAGCTAAAGGTTTATATAGGAGCTGTGTATTTGTTGTTAGTATTTAGTTGTTGTTTTTCTAATAATAAGTAGTATTGTTTGATGTGTTATTCTAGATATTTACTTTATTTGGGGCTCAATTTTTGACAGTGTTTTCTTTTGATAGTTATTTGTCTAATTTTCTTGTTTGGTATATTCAGTTTTTTTGCGTAATTATTATTTAGTTTTCTTTTGTTCATGAATTGGGTAAAACTGTGGGCACCCATGGTTATAAAGGTAGGTAGGCAGGTATAGGACCAGCATGCACCTGGGTGGGTTTATGTTTTTTTTTACCAGAATAAGAGAGGCAGTGACATCCATATTTTCTTTTTTACTTCGTTTGCTTGCCTTTTTTGGGCTAAATAAACCACGAGAAACATATATTTTGCACGGACAATGGAGTCTTTTGCCTGCGTAATCCACATACCCATGGAGCGTCAGTTGCCCTTTGATTTAAGTTTTACATTTTTGCGACAAATAGCCACTACAGTTTATTTGAATTTAGGCAAAACAATGATTTCAGTGAATGTGTTATAAAATGTGCTGAACAAGCACGTCGCATGCCGTTCTTTAAATAGATCTAATAGGTATGAGTTTATCATTGAGTGTGTGAGATAATACACACCATTGTATTGGTTGATAGATGGATAAGTAATGGTGAAGCGGGTTGACTCAGTGAGCTTTCAGTGTCTGGATTGTTCCCTATCGTCCCATAGACACTTCATAAAACACTCTGAATGAATGATGTGTTTGTGTGAAGAATGGCGGGCATATGTATATGTGTGTGTGTGCGAGGCGGGTGGATGGATGTGGGGTGACATTGTGGTTGGAGAATGTCCCCTCACTAACTCTTTGACAGTATAGAGGGCTCTTACACATACACTAGCACACACATGCGCACACATATATGCATGCAAAGGCTCAGACACACACATGGTAGATGTAATCTGGTGGTCATTATTGCAAACAAGGCAGTGTTGTGTGTTGTACTGACAAACAGTTCAGTCTCTCTAGTGTGTGTCTGGTTTAAATTATCACCAGTATCTCCCAGACTAGAGGCCTCCCAGTTTCTCTCCCTACAGGGAAAGAGGAAGGTCACAAGCACATTTGCATACTAAGCGCAGAAGGTGAAAAGCCAAACTATAAATATTTTTGATACCTTGTTTGGTAAGTGGCAAAGTTAGTCTTGAACCTGGTCTCCATTGCTTTCGTGTGTGTGTTAGTTGTAACCTCAGACTGTGGTCTTGTTTCGAACTTTGTTAGAAGAGAAAAACGTATTACTCCTGATGAATAACATCATTTTATCACACTTTGTAAAGACACTTTCATTAAGATCATCTTCAGTAGAAAGGTTTTCAACCATCCACAAAAGTACACGTAAGCACATGGCTTGAAGTTATCTGTTTGATACAGACCAAGGCAAATATTGACATTGTTCCCTATTCTAATGAGGTAACCTTTTTATCTCACCCTCTCGTTGTCTTTTCCAGATGCTAATAAAACCAGCCTACATGTTGATTGTTTAAATGGTTGATAAGATTGATATATTGTGGGTTATACCTGTCAACGCTGTTATAGACATCAGCATGGACAGCTTTTTTCTGTCTATACTTTCTTTCTTTCCTCTATCATTTCTTCCTGTTTACAAACAACAGCTAATGGAGGGTGAATATGTTCTGAATAGCTTTAAGAAGTGTAGAAAGTGTTGTCGCGGCTCAATAACAGATGTCCTATCTCTATTTGATTTTGTCATGGCAAACAGGATTTTATGCGATATTGATTATTGAATTAGGGTATTTGTATTTTGGCCATAGTATAAGGGAACTTGCCTGTAGTGTATATTATAGTATACACTATGAAACCGACATTGTCTATACATGTACATGTACACGCCGGTTTTGATACCAGATAGTGTTACTATTACAGTATTACACAGCAATTTTTACAGTATGGTATTGTTTCTGTGTAATGTAGAAAAAGGGATTGAATAATACACATCTGAATGAATGTTGAATACATTTATTCTTCAATGAAACATTTCACACTTGGGTTTATACGCAAGAGACAATAATACAGTGCCGCTGCTGGTCCACACCCATACCACAACTGCTTTATGAGTTATGTTGAAATATCTTCAAAAAAAGTTGTTCCCAAGTAAACCTCTTGTGCAATCCCCCAAACGGGGTGTTTACAGTATCGACTAAAGCTCTTCTCCGGGCTTTTTCAAGAGCTTTTTTTTTTTTTAAGAGCATGTGTCTACAAGGTCTTAATTCTCTGTATGTTTTAAGTATACCCTCTCCACCCTTCTTACTTCAAATTACTTGTTTTTCTCTGTAGGATTTACACATGCATGTTACAACAACGTTTTTCTATTACTGATATTTATTAAGCAGTTGTATTTGTTTTGTTCTACTACAGTATTGAGACCCATGCAGGTGCTATTTGCATAGGTGTAGGTGATATGTGAGAGTAAAGCAGGCAACTTTGCATGCTATGACGTTAAGTCTTGCATACGAGGTGAACGTGACTCATACCCCATGACTCACACCTTAGTTTACTCAGTTGTTATTGCGTTCAGTTATTGCAGTGGAAATATGAACCTCTGTCCTCGTCACTGCAAATGATTAACTGTGACATCTGACTTTTTGCACGTTCTCACCATATGCTGATGTGATGCTGGTCCGTACTTCTCACCAAACGATGTCTCATTTGTCTAATACATTTTGAAAAGAAGTGTTTTAATGTTGTTTTTTATGTTGATTTGGTTTAATGGTTTCATACGTTGCAGTTATCATTGCCACTGCTTCTCAGTTCTGCATATACCCCAAATAAGGATGGCAACACTCTAACCAAAATAAGCAATGGATTTAGTTCGTTGGTAGAGGTTCCAGTAAATCCTCTCTGTCTATCTGTCTGTGGAATGTGTGTCAGACCAGAGAGGAAGATTAGAGAGAAAGTGGGGCACCACCAGATCCCGGAAAAGAGCAAGAGTGGGCTCTAGGGTAATCTATTCTCTCTCTCTCTCTCGTTCTCTTTCTGTTGTCTCTCTCTCTGGTCATCTTATGACACGCTTAAACCCTCTCGTTGGGGGCTTTAATTGGTGAGATTCTGGGTTGCAGATTTATAGCTGCTGTTACATGATGTATAACAATATGCAGGCACTGACTCAGTGGATGAAGCCCCATATTGCCAGCTCTATTACATAAACTGATGTTTTTTGTGCTTTAGAGGTTATTTGTTCGCAACACACGTAATGGCACCTGTGGTGATTTATGTTGTCCAGAAGTCCATTGGCCGTAGATTTAACATCAAAAGCCTGTGTATTTGTATTTGTACCCGTACATACCAGAGATTCAGCATTTTTCAGAACTAGCTGTGTCCCTAAAAATGCAGCTCTGAAGACCGAGCGATGATCAGACGTTAACTCACTGAAACATTAAGATAACAGGGACTGGGCAGGACTTTTTATTATTCAGATGAGTGATGTTTGCCATTTAATATGTTGCTCTTCTTCAATGCTGTTGCAAGTGTTTTCTTTCCAGACTACACATTTCTCACTCTTCAGTCAGTAGAGATGGAATTTGCAAGGAAGAGCCCAAATGCATTTCCATCATGTACTTTCCCATGGGACATTCTCCACTTCTCTTGGGAGCATTTATTTCTGTCCTGACTTTGACCGTTCATTGAACTGGCCAACTGCTTACTGACTGGATTAACTCAGGCACCATGTTAACATTACGGTACTACATTTACAGAGACATCAGAGACGAGGGCTGGTGGGAGCAGAGGACTAAGCCAGTTGCAGAAAGAGAGAAAAACTAAACTGTGCACAGAAAGTTGGAGCGCACAATGGGGAACAACTAGATCAGAGAGAGAACAGCTTAAAGGAAGAAATCAAAGGAATACAGTAGAATAAAGAGGGAGGGGAGAGGGGGATTAAATTCCTCCATGACCTACATTTGCATCGCAATCTGCAGCTGAAGCCAACATGTGCCGTTATGACATAGCATTGTAAGGGTACAGTAAGCCAGCAGCATAAATTACCATATCAAGTCTGCCTGGAGACTGTTAGCTATAGCTTGGGATTTCTGTCAAGAGACCACCCTGATACTTTTCTCTTCTTGTACTCATTCTCATTCATTTCTCTTTTTTTTCTCTCATACTGTCTCTTCTCGTTGGGCAGCATGTGAATTCTAGAGATAGTACTCCTCTGCTTAACAGTTTGTCTCCATGCAGTAGCATACTGTTTTATTATCTCTGACAAGACTATTTGCTTCATGCTATTTGATGACAGACTGAAGATGGTGAACCATAGTGTAGACATCTGCATCAGCATCACCTCTGACATCTTCTGTGGTGATGCTCTGCAAGGCCTGTACTGAAGTCATCTTCATTTAGTTCTTAGTTCTTCATCAAGTGAAACACCTGCTCAGTTGGACTGAGGTCAGGTGACTGACTTGGCCAGTCAAGAACATTCCACTTCTTGTTTGCATGGTATCCTAAAACTCTGGGACTTTTGTTTGCGTCTGAAATTCCATACTAACATGCTATTTAGCACACTAAATCAGTAAGTGAGATATTTCAGTATGTCCAAAACCTTAGTATGGAACCAAGAGTCATGAATTGCATACTATTTCCGGTGAAATATTACTTTATGCAACGCTGGACACTACAATTGCGTAAATATCCCACAATGCAATGAGGTAGTGACGACCGTGTTCATAACGGACGTCGACCACGTTAACGGACAGCAATGTAACATCAAAAACGCTAGTTTTGTCTTACAATTAAAGTTTTGGTTACAACAAGGGAGAAAAAAAACATAACTACCGCTTCAATTTAACTGTAAGATTTCACTTTGTTGTGTTTGACAACAATTATATATTAACGGCAGCAGTCCAATAGTAGACACAAAAACAACTAAAAGAGAAATTCTTTCTAAGCATTTGGAAGTAGGCATCCCAAGACATGCTAGATGTATTGCCTGTATCAGTGTTCCAGTGAGAGATCTCAGATGCAGAACATTGATAGGTTTAATGAAGACGTATTGTGCAAATGGAAATCACCTTTTCTCTGTAAACAAGGACTGAATGTGCAGCAAATGTGCAAGATGAGAAATAACTCACACGGCACACCGCAGAGCGTGACAGGAAAAAGGATGGTGGCATTTTGTAGACGAGAGCGACGCATTCTTCTTATCTTAATTGGTTCCCATCCATTGCTTTAGTATCCATTCATACCACAGTGACAGAAACGGTGAAAGAGGAGGAGAGTAACGGAGGAAGGATGTAGAGATACAGTAGCCTCGGTAAGCATCCAAATGAGAAAGAGAGAGGCATTTGCCAGCTATCTTTTCTTGTTTATCTGCGGCCTTGAGACCTCGTTAGCATTCACACTGCAGAACCACACAGAGGTGACATACTGTCACTCTCAAAGTTCTCCTCTTCGTCATCTATACTCTCTCTTCTCACATGAAAAAATCAACAGATATACCTATTCCTATGTTTTTCTTTCTCTGCAGCCCTCCCCTCCCACTCTTCATGACACATTTTCTCTATTTTGCTATAAAGCATCATGTCAACACTGTAAAATGTAGCTGGAATATTGCACGGCGTTCATTAGTATTCAGGCTGCGGCTCTACAGTGACACACTGACACACTTACTGTTACCAGCCTCAGCTGTGTTTAGTGTAAATCAGTCTACAAACTCTTTGTGTTTCTTTGAAAGCACTACACCTCTAAAATCATCTCTGTATACATCACTCATTTGTCCCTGTAATGAATCTTTACACTGCTAGTACTTTTCACACTGACGGTGAGGTGACAGAATAAAGAGGAGGAGTGCAGGAAGGTATAGTGAAAAAAGAGAGAAAAAGAATAAGTGAATTGGAAGATGGAGAAAAGAGGGGATGAGATGGGAATAGTAGAGGAAATTGGGAGAGAAGAAACGAGATGAGGGGCAGAAAAGGAGGGAAAAATAGAAGATGCAGCCTTCAGGAGAGGAGAGAAGGGTAAGGGGAGACTCATGCATTACTATTCAGGATGCATTTCACTGCATTGCAGTGGCACACTGACACACATTCACAACTACAGTTTACGCTGAGTCTCTATTGGTTATTTTAAAGAATACAGATGAATATCTTTGTAGAATTACAATTTGTTACTTTGTTGGCCTATCGCCACTATAAATGAATATTGTCAGTAAGGTACACACCCAGCCGTCATTCCCTATCTGCATAAAGACACTCAGACGTCAGCCTGCAGTTGTTTTGGTGCCTCATTTGACTAGGATGCAAACCATTAACAAACAGCATCATGGGTGCCCCCTTTCATGTCTTTCTCTTTTATCACTCCGGTCAGTATTCAGTGAATATGGTGCTATATAGTAAGGGCTGTTAAAATGTATAATGGTTAGTTAACAGTCCTCGTGAGTGTATATGTCCTTTTATGATCTGCTGGATGTTCATGGCCGTAGGTTCAGGGCTGAGTGTGGAAATTTAGTTATACTTTTACCGGTGCTGATGATGTTGCAAATTCAGAACTGGTTCTTTTGATGCCTTTCTTTTGGTTAATGTCAGCACATTTTAATAAATGTGAATGTTTTAGTTTCTGCTTAACACTGGTATTTAAACTATGTACATCCCTTAATAAAACTAGACAATGCTCAACTTAATTTAGAGATGTTCATAAAGAGTAGGCTAAAAATCATCAATTGATATAGCACCAATAATATTATTATTACATAGCTCTATCACACCTATCAACCAAAGTATGTCACAGAACAGGAAAACCTTTTTCCCAACTGTACACTTGTACAATTTGTACAGTACTTAAAAATCTAGGGCGGTCCCAAATACCATTTTTTGGGCTTCGAAGCTTTGGTGAGAAATATTCGAAGGTAATCGAAGCTTTGTGGCGCAGCAGTCGGACGTGTTCTTCTGTCTGTCTGTCTGTCCACCATCCTCCGAGACACTGCCGCTGCCGCACTACTGTACACACACGCACCTCGACACGCAACAAACAGCGATATCCGTCTGAGAATAACTACTACTACTCTGCTCATCTTTCTCCTCATCTCCCCTCTGTCCCTTCTTTTCCTGTCTTCTCCTGTCTTTGGATGACAGCTGCTGGGATCTGTAGTCAGACAGTCCAGACTTTTCGTTTGTCAGCACTGGTCAGCAGGACCGCAGCAGGTGCATGTGTGTGTTTGCTCGCCCACACGTTTGCATGTGTTGGTGCCTATTGAGGCTAGACTTGCTGACTGTCGAGTGTATATATATGTGTGTGTGAGGGTAGACAGGGCAAGCTGACTTTCTGTCAGCAGCTATTGATGAATGAAGAGGTGAGCTTGGTTCCCAAGGAGGCCAGGTCAACTATTAGAGCAGACTATTATAAGCCCTTGACCTTGGAGACCATGCAGATATCTCCTTACTTAACCCTTTAACTCATATGAATGTATAGTATTCATTGAGATCATATTTGTGATCGACCGTTTTGACTCATTCACTACTACTTTCATTCACTTTTTTTTTTTTTTTTACAGCTCCCTCTGGTCCCAGATTCATTAAAACCACTCACAATCAGCCACTTTTGTTTATCGGTTATTGAAAAGTGTAATTGTAGTCTTACAGTAGGCTACCAGACAAACAGAGCAGAAATATAAATCAATGAATGAAATCCTAGCCTGGTTGTGTGCTATGTGGGTGGCTCCATCTGGGCATGCCAACTGCTCCGCTAGGACTGTGTGTGTCTGTGTGTGTGGTATGTTTTCCAAGACATCATACTAAGACATGAACAGTCTGTAAAATGATTCAGGACATGGGTCTTTCTAACACGGTCACACATTTTAGAATTTGTTTGCCATTAAATGTTATACAGAACAAATACATTATTTCTGCTATAGTTTGTTGACAAAAAAGTAGTGACTGTTATAGAAATTACATCATAAGTTTAAAAACTCAGTTCAATACCATTGTTGTCTGAGATACCATACAACATATGATGCAGCAAATATAGTCGATTAGTTTTTGCCAACATTCTAGTCGTGTGTCTTTCATCTTCGACCATCTCCATACAAATGTGGATCAATCTGAAAAATGTTATGTGAAACTTTCTGTCATATTCAAAAAGTACTTCATCCACACTGAAACAATAGAAAATTGCTAATTTTGGCAACAAAATTATGTATGGCCATTATCTTATAAAGAGTGGGACAGACAGCAGGGGTATCAAACTACGGCTCGAGGGCCAGAACCGGCCCGCCAAAGGGTCCGATCTGGCCCAAAGGATGATTTGGCAAAGTGTGAAAATTGCAGAGTCATTAATTCCAATTTTTCAATAAAATGTAGCTACTACTATTCCTATTTGTGCACTGGGGGTTGCGCTGTCCTAGTGAGAGTATCGGGCGCTATGCTGGATATTATAGATTCCACATGCTTACTTACAGGCTATGTGACACAACTGTAAATGGATTATTCATTAATTGGGAACATTTTCAAAATGTACTTGTACTTCTTCACACTAAAAGGAAAGGGAACAATTCGGAGATGTTGTTATTTATAGGTTACTATGCAATGGTTTTACTGGTCTGGCCCACTTGAGATCCAACTGGGCTGTATGTGGCCCATGAAACTAGAATGAGTTTGACACCCCTGCTCTACAGAGTCTCTGCATGTCTGTGATCTGCTCTCCATTATCACTGACACTGGTTCTTCTCATTGTATTTGTTTTGATTCTGTCGTCACACACCTAGAATAGTATGAAATTGTGATTTGACTTAGTTCCACTCGTGCCTGCAGTAATTCTTGCACGTTTACAGTAAGACTGTCAATGTAATTACTAGTAGCTTACAAATGAGTCTGACAAAATTGTGTTAATCAACTGTATTAGCCAGAGGCGACGAAAAGTTGGCATCTTAACATTACTGCTATACATAGCATGAAGCCATGCAAACGTAAATCATCATTTTGGAATAATCTCGATGCTCAGCTGTGTTGGATTGGAGACCAACATGAAGAGGAAAAGATGTGTTGTTAAATTTAGCTGGCTTAGTGTGGATGTAGCCGTAGTGTTTTCTCCAGCTCTCTAATTAGCTAGTGAACAGATCTCCTTACCTCTGTCCAGCTGGGTGAGTGCATGTGTGTGTGTGTGTGTGTGTGTGTGTGTGTGTGTGTGTATCCAGCTGTATGGTCTCCAGTCTCTTATCAGTGTAACCACTGGCCCGTAGTTAACAGCGACCATCTGGTGCCCATACAGAGTTGGTTTTTAGCTAGAAAGCTTCTCTGATCTTCATGTCAAAACGAACCCAGCCAAATCACTTTCTCCTTCTCCGTTTTTCCTTCTCCACTTTTGCTCTCACGTGTTTAACCTCCTTCCCTCTCTGTTTCTTTTCTGTCTTTTATATTAATACATACTGCACTATACCTTTCTGACCATCCCCTCACTTCCCTTCCTCTCTCCTCCTCCCTTAATCACTCCTGTTTCTCTCCTCATATCAGCTTTCCCTCCATCCTCTAATGACAGGCTGCGATCAGTGTAAAGATGCAGACTGGCGTATAAGTGTGTTCCACGCTTTCTTTAGCGGGTTTAACAGAAATCAACCCATGGATCTTATTTTTAAAAAAGGGCAAACCACAGGATCTACATCTTCACGAGTACCCTTTTAGATGCATGTATCATTTCAATACATGAAGGCGTATTAAAAATATGGCAGGTCAAAATAAAATAATTTTAGTTGTAATAACAAGTCTAATCTGAACCCAAGGTAGAGGCAAATTTTTTTTTTGATGTGGGGCTGCAGACGACAAAGGTTTTTGCAGTATATTTACTAAAGTGATATAGATAAACAAAAATGTATTAATGTATTCTGATGAATCAGTGCTGTTTTTGTTTTGGTTGTTGCTTTAAAAAGGTGGAATTGATTAAAATCAATGAATATTGCTTTAAGGTTTTTGCTTTTATTGAAACATTGGTATACAGTAGAATACTGTCTTTGACTCTTAGCTATGAGTTATCATTTACATATACATTTTGTATCAATAATGCTGTGGTGTGCAGTTGACATTTGTTTAAATATTGGTGACTGAAATCATGGTTATTCTACAAATTTAAAGGTATGTTGAAATAGTACTGCAGGTATAAGCTGCAGGCAAAGGAAGGAACTTTGTCCTTTCACCTTTATGTAATCCTGTGGACAGGATGAGTTGCATAGCCTGCTTGCCTTAGGGGAAATTGTCTAGCAAGCTTATTTAGCAAGTGAGGTAATTGCAAGACCAGCCAAAAATAAACAGTGGTCACTCACAGAGGATGTCTGTACTATAGAACAATAGAGGCTACGTATCATATATGAGCTCTAATAATAAATACACTTTTTGCAGTACATTTCCAATACATTGATACATCAACCTTTTTAATCTACTGTCCTTTCCAAGTCCCTTTTCTGCTTTCGAACAAATGCTAAAACCAGATAGACACTCTCTGTGTGTCAGCACAGTGTGACATTCCAAGGAACAGTTTGGAAGTGGGATGAGGACAGAGACAGAGTTGGCAGCTCGACATCAAATTGCCATACTCTCTCTCTCACTCACATCTACACACAAACACTGACAGAAAACTCTCACCTCTGTCACAAATGTCCTTGTAGACCATTGAGACACTAGTTCCCACAGAGCTGAAATATCACAGAGCAAGAGACAAAGCTTTGTGAGGGATGTATGAGAAGTAGTGGTTTGTCAGTGTTTCAACCCTGACACAGAGAGAATTCATACATTTTGTCTCAAAGTTGCTGGTGCTGCCTACTCGCTCACTAGGTTGTATGGCATCGGTTTAGCAACGTTCACACACAGATGCACCAAAGAGTCAAGCTTATAATGTGTAAGTGTATGTGTGTGTGTTTCCGACTGGTTAAGTGTTGGTGGTGCAGGGATAATTACAAGCCTCACAAACAACCATGTCACACACAGCAGCTATTTCTACTGACAGCAAGCTATGCCACTACACACACACACACACACACACACACACACACACACACACACACACAGACACACATACATACACACACACACACAGCAGCGGTCTGTCTGTGCCGTGAAGCAATTGAAGCTTGCTTTTTTGTGTGTGTCGCTGTGTGTGTGTGTGTGTGGTAGACAACTGGAGCTGCCAATGGAGCTATTTCTATCAGGGGTCAATCGGTGCTAGACAGAGAAGAGGATGTGTGTTAGCAGCCACTTTATCCTGAGAGCAACAGAACTACTTTCCGCAAACAGGGCAGATTGGCCTCATATCCATCATATATCATATGGCTTTGAAAGATATGGTTGAATCAATATCACCATCATATCATATAAAAAACATTTTTCGCCTCTCCCACCCATCTCCAGTGGGCTGCAGAACTTGTGAATTTGGACGACATGCACACTTCTGTATTTGGTATTGCACACTGAATGGATTGCAAAGTTATGTTGCTGATGAAAAGGGAAAATAAAATTCAAAGAATCACAATATCGCTATCACAATATGGCAAAAAATATGCAAAATCAAATATAAGATAATCCCAAATATTACATCAGACAAATCTGTCATATGCACAAAACAACTCCACTAATTTATACTGTCAGAAGTTACAAAAATATTGAATTAGTCCTACAACGCGCTGCAGTGTTGTGTGTTATATTGGACTGCATGCTATGTGTGTCATATGCTTCCCAAAGAGGACGACATGTTAGTGACTTTATACATGGTAGAAAACAAAAGGGTCCTAACCTCGTAACAGTACTGGAGTCCAAGTCAGAGTGTAGCAGGCACACACACATATATACATACATTGTTTCCACAGTAACTGGCAGTCACGGCAGAGGCCGCATTGACTAGCTGCTATGAGAGGGAGAAATAAACAAGTCTCTTTCACACATGCAATATGTGGTATTATTGCTGAATTATTTTAATTCAACAAAAGACGTTTCTCATGATGATCATGTTGCTGTAGTGTAATCCGTTTTAGTTGCAGGACAGGTAATTTCTAGCCGTTTGTGCTTATGGCTAGGGAGGAGTTATTTCGCCATACCCACGTCTTGAGCAATGCTAACGTCTGCAGGCTAATTTCTTTCAAATATAACCCCTTGAAAGGAAACGTGCCATTTAATGGAACTCTATTCAAACTCTTCTCCTGATGGCGTGAGCTGCAACTCTACAGTAACTTTTTTAATGAGAAGCGTTTAGCCAGCACTAAATCCTACTTCGTGGCCTCCTCGTGGCCCTGTGGCATCCGTCAGCCACACCCTCTAGAATAACAAGCAGTCGTAGTAAGGCTGAGATGGGCAGATGGATGGATGGGGTGGATGGATAGGATGACTAAACAAGTCAACGCAGGAATGAATGAGCGTTATGGTGTTGTATAACAGAAAGGTCTTTTATGGCATGTAGTAGTAGCCACACCCTCCGCAATAACAAGTACGCACAGTAAAAGCGGAATGGATGAATGAATGGATAGAGTGAAATGTTGAGGTCATAGTGGGCTCAATGGGACCGACATTAAGTTATGTATTGGTACGGGGGAAGTTGTAATTTGCCATATAGAATTGTTTAATTCTGTGTTACAGTGTCTCTGCTTTGCCCTCCTTTCACTGAGCAGTCAAAAGCACAGTGAGCTAATTCTGCTCTTTCAGAAGAGCGGGACAGTTGTAGATCGTCTGAAAAACCAGTTGTTAGACAAACTCTTCATAATCACGCAGTGACTGAGACTGAAAACTACAAATGCTGTTCCACTGGTTTAGTTTTGGAGTTGAGACAAGGGTAGGTATTTTGTCACTGCGATGAATTTGGCTCAGTCTGGCAGACGCACAGGTCAGTCAAAGCGTGCCTTATAGTGCAGAATTGCACATTTTGCATAAATTGACACCAAATATCTACGGAACTTTTTTTTTTTTTAATTTGCGGATACACACAAGAAAACATTTCTTCACACATGATCCTGTGGAATTCAGACATTCAGTAATTCAGAACATATGCTCCAAACTTTGGGCCCCATTTTTTTCCCACTCTAACTCAGCCTGAGATATACAGTTCACACAGGGTAGCTCCACAAAATCTTGTAAAATGTCGAGTCTGAAATTGTCCTGAGACCTGTACTACGTAGCAGGATTTGGAGTTAGCGAGGTAACTTCAGGGTTAACCATGGGTTTTCCATCCAACGAGTTGATGTCTTATCTTGAACATAACCTGCTCCGGAGCAGGTTATGTTCAAGATAAGACATCAACTCGTATAAAAGTACAACCTACTGACCAATCGGAGTTTGGTGCGCAGATGGTATGATAATATTACACATATACAAAGAAGTTTAAGTCATAATCTAGGCTAAAAGCAGCACAGCTGGGGACTGTGTGCTCCAGGTGCTCACTGCTATGAATTATGTTTTTATATATATATTTTTTTACTTGCTCTCAGGTCCGTTTTACACCGCCGGAGATGGGGACGCAGCTGAAATAGTCACACATGCCACACCATTATCAAAGGGCATCTACTCATCCATACTATTTAGAAAGCTATTCATATATCACTGCCCCATCTAGACGAATGTATCTGAATTTTGAGTATTTTTTTTAGTATATTTACGCATTCACACATCGGTAAATTTTTCTTTTGCCAGCTGTCTTTCTCCATATCGCCCCAGTCACATTGCTCAAAGCCAGATTGAGAAACCTGGGTTGATTTACGGAGTTGATAACACCTGATGATTACTATTTGTTCTCCTGTTCTGTAAGGATTTCCTGTCTAGAGGATTTATTTTCTTTTTTACCACCCAATCACCATGACTGAGTGTTGTAGGCCAAATCAGCAGCCTCTTGCATTTGTTTTGTCCAGCCTTTGAATAAAAGACAATTTTGTGTGCGTACGCGCGTGTGTGTGTGTTGTGTAGTGTTGTGTTGTGTAGTGTAGTGTAGCTGAGTGTGAGTGAGTGACAGCTCTGTGTGTGTGTCTCTGCATGCAGCAAGGACTGTGCTGACAGCAGAATGGCTTGCTCTGTTGGAGGGGATTCACACTTCACATCAGATCATCACAGGCAAACTGTCTCTAACACACACACACACACACACACACACACACACACACACACACACACACAAAACCATACATACACAAACTGAGAGTGTCACTCTGCTTCTGATGCACTGAACAGAATATCGCAAGAACTCCACACAGTTTCATACAAGATCTCTCTGCCCCCGCCTTCTCTCTCATGCGCACACACACACACACACACACACACACACACACACATCACACCACACCACACCACACCACACCACACAGTAGTACTTCAACCCCACAGAGAAAGAGACTGGTCCTACTGAGCAGCCAGACAATAGTTCTGTCAATCAACGTCAAGTTCCTGCTCAGCTGTCGAGCCTGAGGCCTTCCACTGGACAGCTAGTTAGCCTGTGT
This sequence comes from Helicolenus hilgendorfi, assembly GCA_916700815.1. Lineage (NCBI taxonomy): Eukaryota > Metazoa > Chordata > Actinopteri > Perciformes > Sebastidae > Helicolenus > Helicolenus hilgendorfi. Next base: position 44,213 of record CAKALG010043635.1, read on the forward strand.
GAAGGAAACCAACACTGGCCTCAAGCACATCTACAAGGCTCCAGCTCCAACTTCCCATCACTTCTCTCGACCTGAATATGTGTGTAATTCATAACTCAGTGTATCCCCCATGATTCCCACAGTGGAGAGAGTGGGGTCAGTGAATGCTTGTTACAGATGTTTCATTAAGAAAGTCCAGCCTTGTGTTTTTTTTCCAGCAGCGAGGTCACTCTCAGTCTAGTATGAACTTAATTAGTTAACAACATTAGCTGACTACTGTTTACTGTACTTCAATATAATAACCTTATTGATAACATTTTTATGTACACAAATGTATTTTAAAAATAATACATCCACAGAGCTTTTAGAAAGGTGCCAAATAAAAGTATGGCTTTTCCTGAGAAAAATTATTATGA
>CAKALG010043643.1:0-15279 GCA_916700815.1 Helicolenus hilgendorfi
TAATAATATAATAAAATAATAATAATAATAATAATAATAATAATAACCAGACAGCGGGAGATTTGTGTGATTTAAACTGCTGCCTGACAGCCTGTCTCCTAATAAATACTTTCCCATAGAACGAAACTGTGTTGGCAATTACATTTAGAGGGAAACATTCTCCCGGATTACATTTGTTTTTGAAGTATCACAAATCATTTTCTAATTAAAGTCTACGTAAGTCTGCACAAGCAGGAGGTCGGGGTGGATTACGTGACAAATTAACTTAGATTTCTGTGTACATTCACTCCAGCAGCAGCCTATTCATCTAGACACAATGTAAAATAAAGAAATAAACAAAAGTATGAAAGAATGACCACTTTTCATAATTAGCAAAGCAATATTTTCTATTTTCAACATGAATATAAATGTGGTTGTAATGTGTATTTAACCAATCAGACTGTATGGCTAAAACAACACCTCATGAATAGAGAAACCTTTTATTCAATCAGTTCCATTGAACAACTCCTCGAGGTGCTAACAGCAGTAGCTTTCATTCTGTGACATGTCAAATATAAAATGACATTTGAGTCCAGAGAGGCACAGAGATGTTAATATAAAGACACTACACATTTGGTTGATAACTTGTGTTGTAATCTATATGGCTCATTGGCTCAGTGTAAAAAGGCACTCTTGAGAGCAGTGGAGCTCAGCACTTTTGATAGGAGTCGATAGCTAAAGAATAAACTTTATCTGCAGGGAGTAAAGTAGATGGCAAATGTAACTTCCTTGATTTGACAACAGGATAAAATCTTAATCCCTTGCGCTGTCTGAGAGTAATGAGATTAGAGAAGAGGAGATGGAGCGTGGTGTGACTGGCAAAATCCCTGGCAGAGATTTTAGCTTTTACTCTCCATGTGGCCCTCAAGACCTTTTCACTTTCATCCGTTGCTCATTATATCTCTCATTGCCGACCAAATGTTCCCCCTCATGTCAATCATGATGGTCGTTTTGGAGGAAGACAAGAAAATATCAAAAAGTAAAAACCCAATTTGCCGGTTTCGCACTGGATGCCGAAGCGCCACGAATTTTGGAGAAGCACTGCACGTGTCCCATTGTTGCCCTTTGTTGTGGCAGTGGCGTAGTTCATTTGGAGAAAAACAGAGCCAATGCGTAGAGTGTGTGTGCACGTGGGCAGCGGGTGTGGTGTGCATGTGAGATATGAGTGGTGAAGTGAGAGAGAGAGCGGCGTCGTTTGTGACATAGCGATTGTCACGTGTTTTTTTTTTTACGATTGTCACGTTTTTTAGTGACGTTTGTGACATGTTTTCTGTGGTTGTGTGACATTGTTTCCGTACGTATTTTACTTAGTTTACGTACTTATTTTAAGCCCAACCATAATGTGAAAAACACAAACACAAGGCTTTCATCCAGGAGACCTTGTTAAGTTTCACTTTCACGTTAATCAGCTGTTCGTTCATGTCCCATGTTCAAAATGATCAGCTTAATTTTACAAACTAATTTTAATCCCAACCATGTCGTTTTTTTTTTTCCTAAACCCACCTATAGTGGTTTTGATGCCAAAACCTTAAGTGACGCCATGGGACGTGACAAAGCGGTGGTATGTGAACGTGTTGAAATGAACTGTCATATAAATCTGTATGGTAAATCTAAACTCTAATCTAAATTTAAAACAAGATAATGATACCAGATAAGTAAAACAGAAAACTAATGAATTGAAAGAGAAATTGTAGGTGGTAAACATGGCCATTATAATTTAGCCCCCGATTCCCACCTTCTGAGCTGCCAGAAGAATTAAAAATCATAGCACTTTCTACATATTTTTCAAAATGTCCTTAAGGGAACAATTTAAGAGCCTGTATTGTTATTCAAATCTGTCTGTGATCAGTGCAGTACCTCATCTGTCGGGCTCCCTTGTTCTCCACCCTCACCTCATTCATTTTTTTTCTCCCCCTATTTAATTTTTATTCGGTTCACTCAAGCGAAATTGAAATGCAGTAGAATTCTAATTAGCAATGAATGTTAATGCTAGATAATTACATTCAAGTGTGTGCTGACAGCCACTTGTGATATCATTTCTGAGTGTGAGAGCACAGGCGCAGTCTGCATTGGTTCAGAAACCCCCTCGAAATGCATCTGTATTTTTTTATAATGACGTAGAACTAATAATTTATTGTAATGATGAATAATATCGACCTTGTTGTGTCTTCATATTGACAGAATAAGAAACCAACAAGATAAGAAGATGGAAACAAACCACGTACCAATCAGCTGTGCGGTCAAGATCAGACTGGAGACGTAACCATTTAAAAGATGGGTGAGTAGTACATGCTTACTCTTCTGACGTTTGTGTTTTTTAAACAGAAAACACAGGTTTTATACTGCGATTATTTACTGATAATGACATACAATACGGCCAACAGTAGCCTCAGTAAACTTTCAGGTGATCTCCTGGTGATCTCCCTCCAGCCTGCTGTCTCCTTATTCAGGTGTTTGCAGTGAAATGAGGAAGTATCGTATCAGATAACTCCTCATTTCAACTTCAACTTTCAACTCCATGAGCATGCTGCCTGAGAGAAAGATGATAAATTAACACACACGCACACACATTTACAGCGGAGGCTGAGCAGTGCTGTCATGCAACAGGACAAACCACAGTAAGTGCAGATTAAGGCCAAGTATCTGACCTGTTGTACTATGCAGACATCATTTAACAACTTCATGGACTTCTGATGCTATACTCAAATATTCCTTTAATATATAATAATATACCTGAGCAGAGAATAATCAGAGCTTCTCATTGCTTTGTTTACATAACCGGCCGGCCGCGCATGACTTTTTGTGCATGTTAGTGCATGTGAGCGTGCCCCAATGGATAGCTCACTCTGCACTGCTCTCATACGCTGGTTACAGCTGATAACGCTATCCCATCCGATGGCGTTGTCATGGAAGTGTAGCTCAAGTGAGCTTGAGAAGATTGATGTAATTAGTCCACCTTATCATTAATATGTAAAAAAAAGAAAAAAGAAAAAAAAAACTCCTGACATACCAGCCGAGTCTTTAAAAGTGATTGAAGCTACAGTGCTTGCTGATAAAAGCTAATTAAATTGTCTGCATGATTGACGCACCTTGGGAGATGACTGAGATAGAACATAACAGCTTGTGTGTGTATGCATTTATGCATAGACACACATTTTGTATTGGATTTATATTTTGGGTAAACAGCTGTGCATTAAATGTCACTGAGACTTCTGCTAGAATATCTTATCTGTTAATTTAGTGAGCGAGGGGACTGGAGAGTCAGAACAGACTGATAAAATGTATGAGACCTTCTCTTGGTGGAAAATCAACAGGGCCTCTTTGGAGGTGTGGGAATTTATGCGTTTGTCTGGGCTGAGAGCCAAGAAGGGGATTTTATTTTGCTAGTTCAATGAAAGCTCTAGGTCATTTTTGGTGGAAGACGGGAACACCAAAGACTCCAGACATCCATTAACTGTAAGGATTAGCTCGCTGCTCCCTGGGTGTGCTCTGTTTGTCTTTCCTGTTCGCTCATTTCCTCCTATTCTTCCTCACAATCACCTACCCTATTAGGTTACTTGGAGACATTGAGGAAAACAAGGGAGGAAAGTGAATGACATGACATTAGGAAGCAGAGGTAAAGAGAATTGGTACAATTGCATTTGTTGTGTAATAATGCGCAAAATTATGACGGTAGCTGAGAGAAAAAGTCATGATTGTGTGGAATAATTAGCCCCAGATCAATTATATGCAAAGATAGAAAGAATGTGACGTCTATCAAACAATTAAACATTAACTCCCAAGTCATCAAATACGGCAGCTTGGTCAGTGGCCCTACAATATGCGTCAAATTATGAGGCTCTATGTGGCTTTAGTTATGGCGGGAGTAAAGGAGGAAGTCGGATGGCATAGTATAAAGAGCAATAAAGTTTGCTTAGGGAGGGAGGAGGTCAGGGTGGATGGATGTTTTCAAAAAACACAGGACTTTTACCCGGGATACTGATGTTTGTGTCCTGTGTGAAAGCAAAAGTCAGCAGTGACTTATTTTAAGTTACGGAAAGTTAAGGTGCGGAAGGTACATTTTTTTTTTTCATTTTCAACAGAAAAGGATATTCCTTGACATAGGACCTCAATAATTAAAATAAAAAATAATTTTACACAACTTAATTAACTTTGGTCGTGTACATAACGTAGCCTACTTAACTACGTAACAAACATACTTAATTTAACCCAAACCACGATCTTTTCCTAAACCTAACTAAGTAGTTCGCTGTGAACTGGGAAGTTTATTTGAGTTTGAAGTGCAGGGCCACTGACCAAGCTGTCAAACATGTTTATTTGGAAAGCTGTAGGAGGCTTGCACAGTTGGCACCAATTTATATTGTTTTGTTTTGTGTCCTTGTTTGCCCAAATTTCTACAACGCAGGTTGGGAGTGCAAAGTTAGCATGACTTTATTTTACTCCCTTCAATAACCTTTTATTGAACTAAACGGTGTGCAATGGTGAACAAAATGCCAGGGGGAAGTAAACAGAACACATGAGCTCCATGAGCTGCTGTGACTCAGCGCTATAGCCTGGCCGGGCCAGCTAGTATTTTAACGGTTAGCTCACCAACTAGCCCTGATAAAACATAAATTCCTCTTATGCACACTACTCATATTTTAATTGTCATGCTTGCCCAACATTTAAATATCGTGTAAAAAACAATCCCAGGGTTAATGTTAGATCCCTACCTTAACTTTGAGCTCCATGTGAAATTTCTGGATCATTCCTGCTCTTCCAAATATGGAAAGATCGTAGACTTCCTTCAGCCTCAAAATTTGGAAATTTGTGATGAAACATCCTCAGATGCTAAGCTAGGGAACATCATCAGTGATGAACCTGAGGTCATCGGGTGTTTCGGGTCTTTCGAGCATCAGACACCCTCACTCAGACGGCCCAGCTGAGGTTGATCAAGCCTCAGCTTGTGCCCTATAGCTGCACTTTCCCACGGATCCGCTCTCTTGATCCTGAGCCACCTAGAGGCTTTCTCAGCAGCCTTCTCCTTCTCCTCTCTCCTGTGATGCCGAGTGCAGAGTAAGCCTAGAGGGACTGTCCTGCAAAGCCTGCACCCTACCTCCACTGGTAAGCACCTTGCATTCCAGCCTTGTCTGCGGCAGTTGTTCTTTGTTGTGGATTTTTACTGCCCTCTGGCTCTTGCTGTAGGGTTTCTTGGGTTCCCGATCTTCCTCAACACCAAACCTTTCAGCAGCCATGCTCACTTTGATGGTCGTCATAGTTTGCAGCACTTCTCTCCACTTCCCTGTTGGCTGTTTGTGCTTCTAGCACCAGGGTTATGTTTGACCCCAACCTTAACTTTGAGCTCCATGTGAAATTTCTGGATCATTCCTGCTCTTCCAAATATGGAAAGATCGTAGACTTCCTTCAGCCTCAAAATTTGGAAAAAGTAAAGAGTTCTTATTACAGTGCCCCTCAACTACTGTAACGCCTTGTTCATGAGCCTCAAATCATTTCTCACTCATTGCGACTCCAGTCGGTCCAGAACTCTGCAGCAAGGCTTTTCAGAAAAACTAAACACGGAGTTGTTGTGTGTAGTGTTGAATCTACTTACTATTCCATGTCCACCTCAAGATCAGTGAAAAATTCATATCACACAGCTCTGCTTGTGAACGGCTTCCTTTCAAACAAGGATAAGAGCTCAGCTTTAATATACAGAAGAAACGATTGCTTAAATTCTTATGATAATGATTTCTACTTTCATTAAAACCAAATTACAAATATGTTATTCAGAAGGCCTATGACCATTTTATGACTGATAACTTTAATTACTTTTCCCCAGTGGAACTGGAGGCATCTCAGCTCAGCGGTCTCAAGCATTCAACAGATTCACTTTGTACCAGCGAGTGTTGTTAACCTGAAGGAAAATGGGACGCTGCACCTTGGAGGAATTCAACACAAGTCCCATTATTGACTCTTCACTGCTGCTTGTGTACACAACTATCATACGAGCATTCATTTTCATTCATCCGTTTGACTCGCGCCACTCTGCATGCTGCTTATCTGCCTCAATTCTCTCATTTGTGAATCTGCTTTTGTTGTTTCTTACTCCACGTTTTTCGCTCAGACGTACTTTTTTTTATATTTGCCTATCATATAGCCTGCTTTGTGATCACAACGCAGAGCCACACAATTCATCACATTCAGTCGCTGTCTCATTAGTGCCATATGAATGTGAGATAGACTGCCGTAGTGAAGGTCAACCAGGCATTTCATATCCAAGGGTTAGACAAGACTTGGCATGAATGGGCCTCTATAATTGATTGATGGGTCATTGCTTCATCCGTCTCCTTCCATCTGTTTCTCTGTCTATCCAACCTTTGCATTGTTCCAATCTTTACACATTCAGTATGCCTGTTGTTGCTCAGATCGACTGCACTTGATTGTGATTTATTTCATATTCACTGCGTTCTTCTCCGTCTGTTCATGCCTATGAATTTTCCTCTCCCTTTCTGCACCTTTTGCTTCACACTAAAAATCACTGGGGTCAAAACTCACCCACTTTGTGTCAATATAGCATCGGCACTATACTGGGTTAACTTTACCCATGGATCAAACCCAAGACATTCGGATGTTTGACCCAGTCAAAGTCATTTATTAGCTGTAATCTCAGCTGTCTAAAAACTATTCTACTACTCCGTTTGCTCCTGTCAGTCCTGCTGTTTTAACACACGTCTGAACTCCTCAACTTGCCTCTTTTGTCGAGCTTTAAACCCAGTTGGTCTAGGGCTTCTGGGAAATGGGGTTTGCTAAAGGCTGCTAAAAAACACAAATATGGAATAAACAGCGATATTAGATTGTATTTTCTAGACATATAGAGTGATCTACACAACATAAGCTACTGATAAACTCGGCTACAGTGTAGTTTAGTCAGAAGATGGTACTGTTGGTTATGCTTTACGCACGGCTGTAATCCGCCCGTAAACAGAGTAGAAGAAGAAGCAGAGGTTGTGAACTGGAAATAAAACAAGTCTCTTTCGCCATCTAACCATCTACAAGACAAAAATGGATAGAGGTCCTCAAGAATTTGTTTCAGTCTGGCAAGTTTTAATCGTTCATTCCTGTCAGCTGGTATTAGCCATGTTTAATGCTGTCTGGAGACAAAATTCTTCCCACGTAGTGCACTGTGAATGTCTAATCTAATAAAAACAAAAAATCATTGGTTGAATACAAATAAAGAAAGACAGCCTGCATAAAAGCCACCTGGACAGAATTAAAGGAAAATACAAACGAAACAGAACACCTGGGAAATAATTCACGTATGATTACAATGAAGAATGCAAAAAAGAGTTATGTTTCTTTGACATAACATGCCTTTCAGACCAAAGCCAAATCTAGAAACATCCACCATACTAATGCCTTGCACCGGCTTTCATCATAGCAGATGCAAGCTACTGAACTTGCTCTGACTCTGTGACTGTGGGGGTTAAATAAAGGTTACCAGAGGGAAATGGATATACTTTGAGTATGGTTTTTGCCCTCCATAAAAGTGTTCACGTGGTGCATCAAGCATACAAAGTTATATATATTTCAAATGCCCATAAGCACAGCAAGGTCACCCTAGGGGAAGAGAGCACAACAATGATTTCCCTTAACTATTTAAAATTGAATGAGGTGCAAAGGTCAAATCAATAAAGAATCACAGAGTCAGACTGTCAGAGTTTGAGGTTTATTTGACATCCTACTGCAGTTGGTGTTACTTCTGTATAGGAAAAGCTGGAGGCTAGCTCTTATTGGAGCTTAAAGGATAGTAATATCTGACTGTAAGTCTGTTAATATTTATTCATTAAGGTTTCATATTATTAATTAATTAATTAGGTGTTTACTGTATAGCTTCGGTTTGCCGTCTTTCACCTTAGTGTGAGGGTCATTTGTATGGATGGATAGTGCTAACACTGTAGGTATTTATAGATACAGTAGCTAGGACCATGAGTTAAGGTTTGGGAAGAACAGTTTATGACTAAAGACTTGGAAACAATGTTAATGTATCTTATAAATGAGTGGGTAGAGGAAATGTACATAAGTTGGTAGCAGATCACAAATTCCACACATTATGTGAAAATATGCATTGAAATGACCCAGAAAGTCACCTTGGTTTGACTTAAACATATTTCAGTTTAAGAGAATGTTTTCAACTCTCCTTTAAAATTTGCTATATGTAGATGGACATCTGCTTGTGCCTACATTTTAGAAACTATCTGACCAGTTTTATGGTGTAACGTACAGTGTGAAGGACTGCCAGAGATAAGAGGCTTTTCTCTGCAACAGTCTGGCAAACATCGACCACTAATTAGATCCAGCCCGTTCTCATTCCCAGCGTGTCAAATGAACGAGGCTCGGTGACAGCCATCAGCGTTCGGTATCGCCGCACAACGCACCCCTTAGTGCCGATATGAAACGCACTGGGCTTTCCATTAACTACAATGTAAACCCAGCCGCAGCAACAGTCAACGCGCCAAGAGAGTGATATGATTATTTTATTTAATTAGAGACACTCCGGGCAGGCGGGAGTGGAGGGTGATTGGGTCCAACAAACATGAGGCTTTCATCCCGGAGACCGCTGTTTCATGTCCTGTGTGTCACGTTACAATCAGCTGTTCGTTCGTGTCCTGTGTTCACAGCGTTCAGCATCATTTTCACAGTACAAATGTAGTAATTTTATGCCCAACCATGTTGTTCTTAACTAAACTACAACTATAGTGGTTTTGTTGCCTAATCCTGAAGTGACGCCATGGATAATTATAACGGTTTTGATGTTGAAAATAAAGTGATGCCAAGTGGATGGCCACTGACAAATACATCGGTCACGTCCGGTTTGAGGTGTCCAACATGATAGCCACATCCGAGATCAGTGCCTTGGTAGCTCTCACCATCATCAAGTCTGGAACCCCAACTTCGTTGCTGATTTTGCTGCACTGTTAGTCACAAGTAAGATGCAAAGAAAAGAAAAGATGGTGCCAAACGTTGAGTAAAAACTAATTCTCCGGGACAGGTAGAGGAGTGAAATACTGTTTCCCACTTTTTTAAAGAAGCACCGTGTCTGATATCAGACACAATTGTCAACTCCTTACACTCCGTTTCCTTCTTAAGTCTGACATTGCCTTTCCATAACCAATCACGAGAGTCCAGTTTATCAGAATCGAACATCATTTTAAGTCGATAATGATGCGTAGCCATGCCGCCAAAACTGGTTTGGCCAGGTAGTGGAGTGGAGTGAAGTAAAAACAAACTACGATGTCGGGCGATATTGAGAAGGCATGTCGTCTATGTAAAATAAATGGCGTGGCGCCGATTGGATCGATTGCTTTTTCAACCAAGAAACAGCGGTTTCATGTCATGATGCCAGACGATTCAGTCAATTTGGTGGAGTGGGCGGATTCAAAGGTCTGGTCCCATGGCAGAGAAGCACCTTTCCTCCAAACAAAAAAGCTGTTTGTTACAAGTGTATTATTGACTAAATGACTTAGACAGAGACAAATTTAAGATGAGCTCAGATCTTTTTATCATTTCTTTCCACATTGACTACTTCAGTTTCAACATTTACAATCTGTGTTCATGTCTTAACCTTTCTCACACACAGCATGAACAGACAAGCACAACCAGTGTGTTAGAAAACACAAACAAACACGGCCTGGTAGGTGGTGGAAGTCGCTATTGACTAGATGTCAGATTATAAAGACCTGTGGTGACAGCTCTCATTTCTGCCATGTTATCACCACAGATCAAGTCCGTTGAAGTCACGTCTGTCTACATCTGTAGAGACCGACTGACCGATGAGTCGTGTTGCAACAATTACCTCTAATTGTGTTACATAAATAGACCTGGCAGGGTAGCTGCAATAACAAGTGTGATAACCACAAAACCGCTCTGTTATTTTTCATGTCTTTTCTGTTTTTTTTTTTATTTTTAAACTTGATGGATTTAGAGGAAAACACTTCAGACAGTGCTGTTTTCATAAATGTCGCGCTACTCAACAGGGCAGTCTTTACTGCTCAAATGTCCTGCTGGATTCTGTTCCACCGCTATAATTAATTCTTCTCTGTAATCATGTGTGGGGTGTAATCACATTTTATAACCCACACTCTGTCTCTCTCTCTCTTCAGCTATTTTGGTAATTATTGGATTTTTTTTATCTTTTATGGTAACCTCGTGGTTGCTGAAATAAATTAAAGAAAATGTGAGTGGGTCAAAAGCTACGTTTTTATGGTTGAATTATTTGATTAGATAATTAAAAAAGTGTATGACTTTTAAAACATCATGAAATGCACAAAAGTCATGATCATAAAAATAATAAAAAATGACCAGAATTAATTAAAGTATCTGCAGGGTTTTTCCTGGCTCACCATGGGTCTTTGAGGTGCGACTACGCGTGACAGTAAGCATGATCAGTCCACGTACAGTGAAGGCACTGAGACTGTGTGAGTTTATTTGACAGAAATCTATGCATCATGTTCCTACAGAGTGTGTGTGTGTGTTTTGTTCATTTGTCTGTGAGAGCTGTTTAATGTGTGCATGAATAACATGGCTTTAGCAGCACTGCTACGCTAAAAGACATTAATTAGTCCTAAGAGATGAGCTTCCTGTTTCTCGTATTTTTGCTCATACGAGTGAAACATTGATCAGCGGGGCATCTCGCTGAGATTCAGTCTCCTGATTAACGTTCATTATGGGGTATATGCTGCAAAAAAGAACCAGGAGAGAGAGAACAGAAGAAAATCTCTAACAATAATTTGCCTGAGTGCAGCGACATTGGTTTTCTGTTGACACTGTTCCATTATAACCACAGACTATAAAACAAGTGACCTTGAACAAGTGAGTGCCTCACCCTCAGGACTGGAATACATTCTGAGATGCTCAGAAAACGCTGATGTCCTTGGAGGATGTGACGCTTTAGCTCTCTGCTACCAATATGCTGCCAACTCACTCCACTGATAAACATCCTGATCTGTCAGCTCATGAGACATTGAACCGGCTACATCCTTTTCACAACCACTTTATGTCTCCTAAGAAATGTAATACTGATATTTAAGTGTTTTATGTCAAGGTCGGCAGATGAAAAGTACTTAACTAGAGATGAAGTTTGTATTTTCTTTTCGTTATCAGGTGTTCAGGAACGTCCTCTTCAACTTGCACAGATCTTTTTTTCACTAATTCTGTGGAGAAATGTTCAAAAGTTGTATCTGTACCAGTAAGCTTCAATGATCATAACACCATTGCAGTGGCAAGGAAAGCAAAGGTCCCTAAAGTTCGGCCTAAACTAATATACAAAAGGATTTATAAAAACTTTTGAGAAAATGCATTCGTTGAAGACATGAATGAGATACAGTGGGAAAATGTGGTTAAATTAACTTATACAGAGGCTGCCTTACAATTATTTATGCAACTGTTTTTATCTACTTGTGACAAACATGCTCCTATCAGAAAACTAACTGTCAGAACCAGTAAAAATCCCTTGGCTTGATTTGGGGGACCAACTGAAAAAAAGCTGCCATCACATCTGGTGGCTTTCGCTGAGTGGCAGTCTTACTGTTCACTGAGAAACAGAGTCACAAAAAGAATAAGCAATGATATAAATCCAAGATTTAGGAAATTATGGGTGACAGTACAAAGTTATGAAGAACCCCTAACGGCGTGATGGGCAAAGATAAAGTGAATAAAACTCCTTTATGTATTGGTGGGTTTATTACCAAACCTCAAGATATAGCTAATTATTTTAATAATCATTTCAAAAGTAAAGTGGATACCATAAGAAAGCAAATGTTGCCAGTGAATGGCAAGCTGCTTGTATCAATTAAGCAACATATTATGTATGACAAAAAATGTGAATTTGACTTTATCGATGTAAACATAGAAGAATTGGAAAAGCGTCTTTTGTCATTGAAGTGAGATAATCGCTGTGCTATGATAAACTGGATGGTAGCTGTCAGCTAGGATTGTGGCAAAGCCACTGTGTCATATTTTTGATTTATGTCTGAATGAAGGTGTTAATCCACAAATGAGGAAAATAGCAAAGGTTACTCCTGTACCAAAAAATAGCAAGGAGTCATTTCTTGGACCAAATTGTGGGCCTGTTGGCATTCTGCCTGTTTGGATTCAGCATTACTTCTCAGAAAACAGTATCAACTCTGAATTCCAACAAGCATATAAGATGGTTTACTCAACATGAACAGCTTTAACACAATTAACAGATGACTGGTTAAAACAAATTGACAAAAAGTGAATGGTGGGTATTGTACTGCTGGACTTCAGTGCAGCTTTTGATCTTGTAGACGAAGAGCTGCTACTCCTCAAACTATCTGCATATTGAGTCAAAACTTCAGCAATCAATTGGACGAAAAGTTATTTATCCAACAGACAACAGTGTGTTTTGTTGAATGGTATACCCTGTCAAATATAAAAACACTACAATGCGGAATTCCCCAGGACAGCTGTTCAGGACCTCTCCTTTCCTCTATATTTACAAATGATCTGCCATGTGTATTAAAAAAATGCATTCATGGCTATATATGCAGATGATACTATAATGTATGTATCTGCAGAAAATACCAAGGAGCTGAACAAAATGCTTCAAGGAGAGTTGATACTGGTTTCTGAACGGGTATCCGAAAAGAGACAAGGAGTTTTAAAGACACAGGAGCTAAAACAGAGCGTTTCAGACAGACGGTGAATGCAGGTATATTCAGACAGACTGGATGAGGAAAATAATGTGTTTTTTGAACATTAAAGCATGTAAAACATGTTCTGGTAAGAACACAAAATACAAGTATGAACCTGAAAATGAGCAAGACATGCCCCCTTTAATACAGAAATTCTATAAATTATTTTGTGAGATTATTCTGTATATTCTGTAGCAGATGTAAATTACTTTCCAACCTTTAGTTTGGGCAATTGGTAGAAACCCTGTGAGCCAACAAAAAGTGAAGTGAAGGAAAGAAGAGTAAGGAATGTTGCTGAGTTTTTTGTCCTCAACCCGGCCTTTCTATCCGACTGCTTTCCCTCCTCTGTCTGACTGCAGCTAACGAGAGCGACGGCTCCCTCATGACAACCTGTGGGAAAGCCGCCACTAAGCTGCTGTTTTGGCTCGAAAAACAATTTGTTGTGCAAATTCCTAGAGATTGGATTTGGATACCTCCTGTGTTGGTGTACCTACCTCCAGTGACTGGGCAGCTACATGCTGTTCATACGCTTGACCAAATCTCTCTCTCTGTCTGTCTGGTTTTCTTTCTCTCAGGTTATTCATCTCTCGCAGACTTACCCTGTTTTTCTCTACACCCTACCTCATGCCTTTTTTTTTTTATTTCCCTGACAACCTCCTCACACACTTTTCTCTGTTTTTCTGCCTTATTAATCTTTTTCTTCGGGTGTTTTCGAGGCAGTTTTCTGCCGGGCTGTGTCGTTTTCTTCACTGTGGAGAACTCGAATCAGGAGGATGAAAAGGAGAAGAGTCATGGCTCATTCACACAGCTAGTGAGGAAATCAATAAATATGGCATGTAGCTCCTCACCCCAAAAGCAATTTATGCCGAACTATTCAGCCTAGACTGCATCCATAATTATTATGTTTTTAAGTATCGTGCATGACATGATCATCAATTTACTCACCTCAACTATGCTGCATAGTCTTTGCATCTAAATTAAACCTCCAAACTGCTTATAAAATGAAAAACTATTCGTTTTCGGAAACGCTGAGTAATTACTGTAGCCTGACATTATCATTCTGTAACATGGTAAGCTATTAAAAGGGGTAAATATTACAGGAGGAACAATCCTGGATGTACAAGCCCCTTAGATGAAATAGGCAGCAATCACAGTGTGGGGGGGCACAGAGAAAATCAGGTGTTTCATCTATTTACAAAACATCTATTTATAAGATTCTGAAAGGCATATGTTAACCAAAATAGGCCATGCACCAAAGTTTAATCCTACAAACCTTCTACATCATCATCATCATCATCATCATCATCAGAGGTAATGTTACCTGACATGTATATTTATCTTCTCTCTTCACTTTTGTTCAGCTTTGTTGACCTTGTTTTTAGCTGCATTTCTATTTCCGTTGTACAATGAGGGCAAAATAACCAGAGTCAGGTTCCTTTTAGCCTCTATGTGTGTAGGTCTATTCATACCTGGATAATGAAGCTGATTCTGATCCAACAAGACAAACATAAACAGCATAGCATAGCCTGGCACGGCACAGCGACCACATATTCATACACACAGCTAACAGCAACATCAGCATAAAATCCAATTTGTACACCGAACATAAACTATACCCAATAAACAATAATAATGAAGTAGGCCATTGGTCCATAATTGAAAATGATCTTACTGTTGATGAGCAGGAGATGACGGGGCGTCTTGGTGTTGAAATTACTTCATAGTCCCTTTCAAAGGTGAGCAGGGACAAAGAGTTCAGTCAGATGTGATGCCCTGATGTCAGTCTTCCACCAGTAGGCCTTGTTATGGGTACAGTAAGGTGATGAGGGGCTTGTTATGATCCCGTCTAGGGGGGTAGGAGCGCAAAATAAAAGTATAAAGGACGTTCCCTCCCACTACAGTCTTAGGACTAAATTTTAAGTTTAGTAAAAAAAGATTTATTACTAAAAATCAAGTTAACAAACAATAAATACAACAAACTAAATCATTTATCTGACTAACCCTAAACAAAATAAACGATTAAACAAAATGACAGTTCCTAAATCTGGCTCCCTAGGATACAGCAGAAACAGGAGAAAAGATGGCAGTTCACCCCGACCACTGAAGTGCTATCTTTAGCAACAAAGAAAACTTGCAACAAGTTACACAATTATGAAGCCAACTAGGGCACTAAGGCTACTAATTCAACTCTAGATTAAAGCTTTAACACAAAAGTTTGGAGGCCGAGGACAGAACAAGGCTGCTGTCAGACTACCTGATCATTTTTAAACTGCAGAGATGAGGGTTGGACCAATCAGCAGCCGACACACCCCAGACCGAACCCACACCTCCAGCCAATCAGAGAGAGAGCACCTAGATGGAAAACAAAGATCCTCACCAGACAAAGACACTCACTCTCACACAAAACACAAACACATTTCAATATACTGTTGAGAACGATGGCTCGACTCCTTCCTCCTGCTCCTCAGGCTTCTGTTCCTCAATGTACAGGTGTTTCCATTTAACAAGTGACAGTGTTATCTGGTGACATTCAGCCAAATGTATATGC
>CAKALG010043644.1:0-10604 GCA_916700815.1 Helicolenus hilgendorfi
TGGTTACTATTGAATACCCGGGTTAGGAATCGATCCGTCCGTCCGTGGCATGAATGTGTGTGTGTGTGTGTGTGTGTGTGTGTGTGTGTGTGTGTGTGTGTGTGTGTGTGTGTGTGTGGGATGCGCATATGCAGTAGTGTATTTCTGGGATTGTCATGACCTTTAAACTGTGTACTACATTATTCTCCTGAGTCTTTGTTATTTCACGTCTGTCTCCGTGTGAGCACAGCTTCCCTTTAGATTCCCGTTAACTGTACCTGCGGGCCGTGTCTTTGCTGATCACCTGCCTCCATCTGAACGATGGATGGAGGGCCGATTCCACAATAGGTTTCTTCATTGCCCGATATAGCTCTATTAAATCTTCCCTAATTTAATTTTCCTTGGTGATTTGGCCACATGTCTCCAGCAACACAGGTCTCAAATGAGCTCTAGATTGAATTGGATCAAGGCATATCGGCTTCTGGAGAGATCAGACTTTAGTTACATGGCAGCAGGTGTGTGTTCTTGATTTGATTGTGGTAGGATGTATGTTGTTGTGTATGGTTTTCTGGGTTGAAACAGAATATACAAACCTCTCCATACATATGAGAAATGGGACTGTAGGAAGAAATAGCAGAGTTGAACTGGAAGTAAACCAACAGGAAGCGTTAACGTCCAGCTAACTGCACTAACTGACCCAACACTTAGACACAATTTATTGAAACCGTAATCTCAGAGGGACTTTATTAAGATTTCATGTTTTGTTGTCAGGTGTTCACAGAAAACGAGGTCAAACTCTGCGGTTACATTTCAATTTTTAGCTTATAGATGATATCAGTCTAAAATCAAATGGGCTCTTTGAAAGTTTTAAAAGCTACTAAATAAAAAGGGCCCACCTGGTCTAATGAAGCGGAATGAAATATTACTAGTTATTATGGCATTTCCTTTCATTTATTGTTCAAGAAAAGTGTTCATTATTTCATTTGAGGCCTTTGAAACTGAGGCTCTGGAGACTGGCTTTCATTCATTTATTAAAAGCTTTATTCGGTAATCACTGATATTGAGGAGAAAGCCTCATTTGGACTGGCGTCATGTGGTATAAATAATTGAGAGAGCACAAAATAAACATAAAAATACTTATAATAAATCATGTTAAAACAACATTTTTTGGCTGGACGGCAGAGGGCCAGCCCTACGAACACTAAAGTCTGTCACTGAGTGACTGACTGAGAGATGAAGTTACACGATTGGTCGGCTGAGTGTTGGAGTTTCCTCATTGGCCCGTTGCTCTTTCAAAATGAAAGGACGGGCACAGTCCGTTATGCAAATGAGCCCGTCCTGTGCGACGCGTCAGGCTCACGAAACTTGGACCAAGCTGTCAACCAGGCGATGTAGTTCTAAAATGAAACCAGATTCAGCTGTGGCATCGCTTGTTTCTCACTTCAAATGTTTTCAGACGGTGTTTAGACGTGTTGTTTCCTCTTTGAAACGGCGAGCGGAAAACCAGGGACCAATCACATGCATTCAGGTTTCTGAAATTAAGTTTTTTCCTCTCCTGCCACTGTGGCAGGTCACTGAGCATGTCTACCAGCCACTCAATTTATTTGTCTGCCAGTCCTGAAATCTACCTAGAACGCTTTAGACCTGTAAACACTGAGTCAGTGGTACCAGACACTAGAAATATGGATTATATTATGTAACCTTAATCTATTCCCTAACTATTTTTATCTCAGGTATTGCCTTTTAAAAATAATATTTCTCAATATAAGGAAGGAATCTGCCATGGTGATAGACAGGGTGACGCGATACATAGGTATTAACAATAACTATGATAATATTGTATAAATAATTCAACACCTCTTAAATCATTTTATATATACAGTTATGGTTACAAACTCTCTCTACCTCCCTACACTTGGGTGTACTGTAATTCATTTGCCAAAAAAGAGACAAAATGCACAATAAAAGAATAATTAAAGAAAGAAGAATTATAAATAAATAATTTAATTAAAGTTAAAGAAGATTTTTTTTGTTGTTGTTTTTTTTTAAATTTTATATAGATATCTGAATAATACCATTATCAGACCTGGTGGACATGTAGCGCTGGATTTAACATTACAGACATGACCACTGACTATTTGTGTAACAATTTAGCCACAAACTCACAGACTGGCTAAACACGGTCCAGCCATATACACAGAGTCTTGTTTTTTATTATATTTAAATCTGTATGATTTGATATTGGATTCACGACGTGCACCATCTTCTATAAAACTAATCGCACACAGAGACACACTAAAGATACACCACACACACACAAACACACCCCTACAGTGATCACTCAACAATTTTGGCAAAAAAATGTCCTGCCACCGCCTCCTCCTCCCACTCGCCACTTATCACCTCTGGTCTCTAAATCGGTACCTTGTGGTTGCTTCCTTCCAGCCTGCTGCCTCACTGTCTCCATGGGAGGCTTTCTTTGACTAAGACCATGCAGCAGCGTGCAGCCGCTGGTGATGGATTGTCCCATTACTCTGCGACTTCCCTGCTGTTCGCATGTGGTCTACCACAGTGTGCTTGAGTGGATAGTAGAGTGTAAGAGTGTGTGTGTGTGTGTGTGTGTGTGTGTGTGTTGGCACTTTTGTATTCCTATGATTATGAGGTCCAAATGTACGGAAGCCTAATGCATTCACTTGAGAATAAAAACATATTTGCCCTGTTTTTCTGTATTAAAGGTTGGTCCATCTGCGTTCTTTTCATTTTTTTTTTTTCAAATGGAAACGCCCTCTCAGCTGTTAGCAAAAAGCACTGATGTAGGTTACCAAAGTAAGCTAATCAAATAAGGTCGGGGCTGTCAAAGTTAACGCAATGATAAAGCGATAAAAACGTATTAACACAAATTTGTTTTAACACCACTAATTTCTTTAACGCATTAACGCAACTGGACGCTATTCGATGTTTTGGAGGTTTTAGCGGGCTCAGTTTTAAAGCTAGTATAAAGATACTGGTATCATATGAAACTAGAAGCGTAAGGAATCCATCCGTACCAACCATGTCATACTAGCTTGTCACGAAGGAGGCTAAATAACGCTCCACACTTAGGCTAAATATTGGCGAGGAAAAACTGGCATGGCCATTTTTAAAAGGGGTCCCTTGACCTCTGACCTCCAGATTGGTGAATGTAAATGGGTTCTCTGGGTACCCACGAGTCTCCCCTTTACAGACATGCCCACTTTATGATCATCACATGCAGTTTGGGGCAAGTCATAGTCAAGTCAGCACACTGACACACTGACAGCTGTTGTTGCTGTTGGGCTGCAGTTTGACATGTTATGATTGGAGCATATTGTTTTATGCTAAATGCAGTACCTGTGAGGGTTTCTGGATCAATATCTGTCATTGTTTTGTGTTGATAATTGATTTCCAGTAATAAATATATATATATACATTTACATACATTTACAAGAAGCATACTCACCCACTCCCATGTTGATAAGAGTATTAAATACTTGACAAATCTCCATTTAAAGTACATTTTGAACAGATACAAAATGTGTGATTAATTGGGAATAACCATAGACAATCATGCCATTAAATATTTGAATCGATTGATAGCCCTAGTTCTAAATAAAGTGAACGCTACCACTAGCTGAGTCAAAGTTAGCTTTGCTAAATTTGGGAATAACTGAAAGGGTTAGTTTGTATTTTTTGAAGTGGGGTTGTATGTATACTGCCGCGTTCTGCAAGGTACGATCACTGTTTTTCTGAATGGAGTCTGGTGGCTTTGAAGAGAGCAATTTAACAACTTCAGTTCCCCGTTGGGATGGGCGGTCTGAATAATGATAACCTTTCTCAGAATCACTGACATAATTGTCTCGTTAATTCAGAAAAACAGGGCAAACATATTTATTTTTTCCTCAAGTGAATTTATGACTCTTCAGTACAAATTTCCATAAAATATAAAGAACATATTTCCAAGTGAAGACATTTTATTTTTTTATTTTACAATCCTTGTTTTTTTAAATGGTGAGATTAGGATTAGAACCTGGGTATTGGATTTGGATTAAAGATGCATTGGTGTATTTTTGGGCCACTTGGGGGCAACAGAACAGGCTGTACAACACGATACTAACATTAACATCTTATAAAGTGGGTATGGTGAATGTGGTAGTAAACAATAACACATCCACCAAATACAAAACATTAGCATTCATTTGGAGTCATATTTCTGGCGACCTGAAAATGTAAATTGAACATTCACTTATTTTTTTGTATGCAGTTCCTTGCTCTTTAGCTGCTAAATGCTACATTCATGAGTTAGTCACTTCCTTTTTCTGCTGTTTGGTGCTGAGCAGGTAGTTTACAGCAGGTTTATAGCTAACTGCTGCACACGAAACACGACGCGAGCCGGATTTACCGGCAGAATAACCCAAACAATGAGCTAAAGATGGTAAAATGCTCCAAAGAGCTGAGGGGAACTGCACAATCGGCTGATAATTCTCTGTGGTTTTGTCACTGCGAGAAAGATGTCCTTTCACTTTACACATAGTCGTGATTCATTGTTGATATAAAAATATGAAATATTGCAGCTTTATGGTTAGGGTTTTATGTTCATTTAAGATAAAGATTTGGGATTAGGCAAAGGTTTGAATTAGGATAAGAGTTAATTATTTATAAATGTTGGGAATGAATGCAGAAGTATACTAATGTGTGTGTTTGTACTTCCATTCTGTAAGCATACATGTATGCATTAAAAATCCATATGCAGATGTGTGTGTGTGTGTGTGTGTGTGTGTGTGCACTCCAGAGCTGGTGCCTCTATAGGATGACAGAAACGTATCATTCACTTTTTAAAGGAAACTTGTGGACATGAAGTGTGTGTTTGTGGTCCATTGAAATCCTAAACACTTCACATTGACAGATAAATGACATCCTGTCTGACCGTTGCCTGCATGTGCAGAACCAGGATATTGCGACTACGCTAGCACCAATAAGCAATCATTAGCACAGCAAATCATGTGTTATTACATCGCGAGATATTGACACACATAGACTGATCTTCCGCTCCAATGTTTTTGCTGTATTTTATCTTCCAGTTCGTGTTGGAGGAAGGTTTCCAGTTCCCCTGTCTTTGTTTTTTTCACCACAACAGCCTACACTCAGAGGATGTTCTCCTACGCCCACCCGCCTCCACAGCCCCTTGTACCAAGTCCTCCCACCAGCCAGTATTCTGAAACTATTCCCATCACATGTCATCTTAGTTTTGTTATTGAAAAGCTCTAATAGAGATCCCAAATGCTGTTCAAGTTTGACAAACACCTGCTATTTTCCAGCTTTTGTCCGGCACCCTCCGCTCGCGGCCTCGTACAAAGAACGTGTGTGTTCTGCAAAATCCAGCCCACAACACACACACACACCTCTTTTTCATGCACCGTCAAGCACCAAGGCCCTGAGGCTATTTATTCTCTTTGTTGTTCTTCCTCAGCATTACAATCATATTGGGGCTAATACAAGTACACTTTGACTCTGACAACATGTTATATTAATATAATATGGAGCCTGATATACTGTACTTCATTCAGCCTCATCTTTTCCTTCATTCATCACCCTCTTAGCCTCCTGGCTCATTTCCATTCAAATATTGTCCTGCTTCCCTTTATTATCTCACGAGCTTAAGTCTAAGAGGCAACTCCTTCCTGATTAATTTCATCCAATCGAGTAAGCCGAGAGCTACCACTCCTCTCGCACACGGGAACCAATCACTAGTCATCATCCTCTTTATCAATCCAATTAGCTGCACCTGTAGAACGCCGCTTCTGGCGCTAATGCAAACATCCAGCTGTGTTTGGATTCCCACCACTGCCATTTCTTCCTACCCGCGGCACATCACTGTTGCTGTTAAGTGCTGTTTGCTGTGCTCTGTCATCTCGTATGAAGCGGGAGAGTGAATCTCAAGGGGCACCGCCTTCAGCCTCGATGTAAACCTGCTGTCGGATCCTTTACCAATGCAACTACAGGATGTTGATTCTGCCTCGAGAAGGCTTGTTAAGGAAATTAAAGTGTTTGCCCCAGAAATACCTGTGTTGGTAACAACTTGTTGATACTGATGTTCATAATATCCAGCCTGATTTGCATGCCATCCATTTTCTATGCCAATTTGAACATGAACACATCAGTGGATGGCAGAGGAACACTGAGCTACTTGTCATGGTTGGGATCATAAATATTCCAACACTGTCACTGATATATGGAAATAAGGTTGCAAACTGTTTCTTTAAAGTCAAATTTAAAAAAAACTTTTTAATAATAACCAGGGCTGTCAATCAATTAAAGTATTTAATCAAGATTAATCGCATGATTGTCCATGATTAATCGTGAATAATAGAAAATAAATCATACATTTCTTATCTGTTCAAAATGTACCTTAAAGGGAGATTTGTCAAGTATTTAATACTCTGATCAACATGGGAGTGGGCAAATATGCTGCTTTATGCAAATATATGTATATATTTATTACTGGAAATCAACTAACAACACAAAACAATGACAGATATTGTCTGGAAACCAACAGCTGTCAGTGTGTCAGTGTGCTGACTTGACTATGACTTGCCCCAAACTGCATGTGATGATCATAAAGTGTGCATGTCTGTAAAGGGGAGACTCGTGGGTACCCAGAGAACCCATTTACATTCACTGATCTGGAGGTCAGAGGTCAAGGGACCCTTTTAAAAAAGGACATGCCAGTTTTTCCTCGCCAAAATGTAGCGCAAGTTTGAAGCGTTCTTTAACCTTTTTCATGACAAGCTAGACAAGATAAGCTATGACACGGTTGGTACTGATGGATTCCTCAGCTTTTTCTAGTTTCATATGATACCAGTAGCTTCACTCTAACTTACAAATTGAGAGCTGCCAATGTCTCAAGAGGAGTTCAAACAACCAAGAACAAAAGGAACGTTTGTTGATAATTGGTGATAACGTTTGCAAGTTAGGCTAACTAGCCTCCACTCTCTGAGGTGTAGCTAGTTACCCTATCTTGCTAGCTTCCACTTTACGGGTGAAATATAAACTCCGCAGCAAGACGGGTCTTCCAAAATGTTGAATGTTGCAAGAGGACAGATGTCTTGTAGTCCAACCTGATCTCACGGGAAAGTGTATAAATAGCACAACATTTTAAGGATATTTCGCGTATCATGAGAACGCATTTGAGACTTTTTGATTCTCATTTAACACCACGTAGTTACCATGAAGCAGCCACAGTACTTAGCTAGGTTTAGGAAAAACATCATGGTTGGGCTTAAACTAAGAACGAAACTAATTAAAATACGTATGTAACCATCGTAACATAAGTACGGGAAACACGTCACTAACATACCTTTGGGAGACGAACCCTGGTCTCCTGGTAGAAGTCCTCTGTTTGTTGGACCCATCCACCTCCCCTCTCGCCCGCCATAAGCAGTCTTTCTGTCATTTTATTCTACGTCAATAGTTCTGAGCGTAGCATATTCACACAGATGTGTTTCATTTGCAGTCAGTACAGACTACATGGCGTACAAATGACACGCCAAAAGTAAAAAAGGAGTTATATAATTAATAATTGCATGCGAAATGACTAACAAATTATCGTGCCATTCATACGCCGTTTGGTGAGACTGGGCTGTATAGTCACTAAATCGCTGCGCTAATTTCACGAAAAGATCAAGATTAAATCCTTTTTTGAAAAAACAAACAAACAGTGTCATTATAGAATATATAATTCCTTGCAAAAGGGATTGGAATTCAAATGAAAAGGTCCCATATGATGCTCATTTTCAGGTTCATACTTGTATTTTGTGTTTTCTACTAGAACATGTTTACATTCTGTAATGTTAAAAAAAAACTTTATTTTCCTCATTCTGTCTGCTTGAATATGCCTGTATATACCCTCTGTTGGAAATGCTCCGTTTTAGTGCATTTCAACGGAATTTCAACAGAATTTCGTTGCCTCGTAACAGTTTGGGTCCATGTTTACTTCCTGTCAGCTGATATCATTCACATACACTGCAACCAGGAATAAAGTGGGACACATTTAGAATGTTTATGTTTAAAACCGTGTAATGGTCTAAATATTGTATATTTGTGACATCACAAATGGACAGAAATCCTGACGGCTTGTTTCAAATGCACAGTTTCTGAATACGGGCTGTGTGTGTTTCTCCGTATATTAAGCACTTCGATACTTTCACAGTATTTTTAAAGCACTTAAACCTGCTTTATAATACAAAAGACATGAAAATCTTATTTTATACAAGATAATGGTCATTTTTGAAAGGAAACAGTCGGTGAGTTTCTAAGTGAGGGTGGTAGGAGGTTGAGTAAAAGCGGCATTTGACTGGTATAAAGATTGAAACTGTGATTGGTGACAAACAAACATTTTCAAATGATCGTTTATCTGACACAACAAAGAAGAATCTTTATTTAAAAAAACAGGCATCTCTTGCTCTTAAGTAAGACTTGTGCATATCGTCACCTTTCAACATTCATTGTCAGACAGTGGAGCAATGATTAGGGAGATTTTTTCTCCCCATGAGCTGTGCCCAGGAGTGTTATGGCATTAAAGTACAGGCTTTTTTACTCTTCCTACTGTGGGTTCCTGGCTCAGGAAAGGCTTTACAGAGTAAGCTCCTCAAGTATTTGGACAGTGACACACTTTCTTATTCTTCTGGATGTGAAATGACAGCGTCGCTGCTGACTGCCAGCTTTAATTTCAGGGTATTTTTCTAACATACTGGTTAAAAAGCAGAGCTGCAGCCCTCATTTTCACGTCATCCCTTATTACACTGCGTTTAAAAGAATTTCAACAGATTAGGATTGCAATGAATTATCAGGGTTTTCTTTTTTACTTGTCAGAAATTCTTCATGTGCAATTACTGCTGGGAGAAGAGGCTGAGGCAGCGCTCACTGCTGATTTGAGACAAGCAAGGTGACACAGAAAAAGACGGAGATAAAATAATAGAGGGAGCAGTGAGGGGCAGAAAAAGACAGATAGGCAAAAAAAGAAACACCTGACAGCTCCAGCCCTTCACTCCACTTTGCCAGCGTGAAGCTTTACACCTCTGCAATATTTGCCCCCCCAAAACAGCTCCCTCCGTGGGCTGTCAGCCTTGAGACTGTCCCTCTTCACACCCAGAAGCTATCCGCGTTGTGACAGGCATGCACAAAGCCAGACTAACACACAGACATACACAGCCACAAATCTAGTACACAGGTATGCTGTCAGGTATACCTACACATCCCCTGATGGGTGCACACACACACACATAATAACCCACGCAGATACACTCATAAGGCCAAGTGAGGTGGAAGAAGAATCCTATCAGCTGTCCACCTACAGATTGAGAAAGGCTGGAGCCTCACCTGGGGACACAAACACACACACACACACACACACACACACACACACACACACACACACACACACATGCAGGCTTGTCACTTTAACTGTGATGGTGAAATGAGGATGACAGTCTTCACCCCAAGTCCTCTGCATCAGTATATAAACAAACAAGTGAGGTGAAGTAAGTGACAGTGTCGCATTACAGTTAGCCAAGACACAATCCTGCCTTTAGGAATCAGTACGGCATTGCATCAGCGACTAGAAAAACACCTTTATTTTGACTATTTTTATTTTCATTAACCTTTATTTAACCAGGTTTAGACCCAGTGAGATTAAAATCTCTTTTTCAGGAGCGACCTGGCGAATGGCAGCAGTACAAACAGACTTATAGACGCACATTAAAAAAACAAACAATAGATCAGCTCAAAGGTTCCAAACCGTAAAAGTGCAGGGAAGCCATATAATCCTATTTCAATCAAAACAAGTACAATTATCGATAGAGTCCATTTCTAGAGAAGTATGGAGACAATAGACTGATGCATTCATGTAAAGCAGATCACCGTAGTCACAAACAGGCAAGAACGTTGCTTTAACCAGTTTCCGTCTGACATCAAGAGAAAAACAAGACCTGTTCCTAAAATAAAAACCTAACTTCAATTCAACCTTTTCACCAGACTCTGTGTATGAGGTTTAAAAGAGAGGTGGTCATCAATTACAAATCACTAGTATTTGTATGTGGAGACTAATTGTGTGATAGGCGTGAAACGATCGGTCTTTGTAAATGTCTTTAACTGAAATGAATCTGATATTATCTCTCTGTCATGCTCTTCAGCTGTTACCGAATGAAAATGAGCAGGAAGCATGAGAATGTGTTTTTGTGACTCCGTTTGATCAAGCCCTCTCTTGTGGTTTTGGCATTTAAAAATAAATAATGAACGCCGCGCCTGATCGATAACAATATGCTTCACAGTTCATGTTATTAATGAAATTATCTCTCCTCGTGGACAGGTTTTGAATTTGTGTATTATCCCACTCGGATTAAATTCAAATCTGGAAACTAATACTGAAATTATACATCTTCTTCCCTGTACTGTCAATTCTGACATCTTGCAGATAGAATAAAAGAGACGGAGAGATTAAGGGGACTGACAGTTTACAAGAATGAGGTACTCAGGGATAATAGTAAATCAAAGCTCTAGGCAGCGATGAACGGGCCCTCGCACCTTCCCGCACGTCGGGGTTACTTGTCGGA
>CAKALG010043645.1:7299-17805 GCA_916700815.1 Helicolenus hilgendorfi
TATAAAATTGTATACAAACATTTTTGGACCATTTTCTTGCAAAAAAAAAAAAAAAAAACACAACTTAAAGCTGAGGGAGGCAGTTTACTTTGGCATTATTAGGCAAAAATTCCATAATAACCTTTCAGCATATTGTAATTCAAGTGGTAGAAGTGGAAATACAAGGAAGAGCACCGGGCTTTCAAGCTAATTTTCATAGCGGCCAACTTCCGTGTCCGTCACGTGATGCCATTGGACTCAAAAATACTTTTTCCCATAGACTTACATTAGGAAAGACACGTTTGTAACTCAGCACTTTTACTTAATTTTTTTTAGGTAAATCAACTTCCCAATATGAACACTTGAATAGCCCTTATTTAAATTATTATGTCCTAGAAGTTAAATGCACTTATAGCTGAATCCCAAATTATTTTCCTTCCTCTGTCCACGTGAATGAGACCCAGACCGAGGCTGGAGCGAGGGCTGGGATGCGGAGTTAAAGGAAACGCTACTGCGCCTGCTCTACAGACGGAAAAACGCCAGATGTTCCGGGTACTTTATCTTTCGGCAGTCAAGCTATTTTGGTTTCATGCGCCACTTAGCAACTCTCATAGGAATGAACGGGAAAACAGAGCCATGAGGAGGTGCAGAAGTCTAGTTCACTCTCAGAACACTTGAATTACAATATGTTTAAAGGTAATTATGGATTTTTTTCCCCCAATGACGCTAAAAATATATTGCTTACCCCAGCTTTAAACTATTTACTTTTTCTCCACAAAAACTGATACACAGCGCAGGATTACACCGACCATATTGTTGTGATTACGTTATAAACATCAACACTGTTTCCTTATTTTTCTGCATACAAGCAGCTTATACCGGTTTCTAAGCCGTCATACACAAACTAACACTGAAATAGGAAAGCAAAAGTAGGAGAGGTATATGAAGACTGTCGAGGTGTTGAGTCAGATCGGACGTTAGAAGAGAAGTCCTGACTCACTTGAAGTAGGAGAAGATGATCAGACAGATGATCAGGGAGACAATAGACAGGCCGTGACCCACCATGGCCAGGGAGTAGAGACTGATGGCAAACTGCAGGGACAAGGAAGTGGTTTATTCATGATAAATATGAATAAATTCACTTTATAAGAATGGTTATATTTTAAGTTCAAGACGTAAACCAGCATAGTAAAGCAGGTACAGTGTTTGCATAGTTTATATCTATACAGTTTGTTATCAAAAGACAAATTCTCTTTGAAGCATGAACGACAGCATAGGGAACATTTGTAGAGCATATGAGCCTTTTGGGGAAATTCAGAAAAGAAAATGTTTCCTGAATGGCCATCAATTTAGATGCACTGGGGAGCATAATCCTACTGTTGGCCAAATGTCATGGCAAATAAATGAGATTCATGGAAGACAATCTTTACAAGGACCATTACTAGAGAAATATCTGGGAGCTTCGCCATCCTCCAAGTGGAACAAATCCTAAATGACCTGCGGGTTTAAGTCAGTATAGACGGTACTTGTAGACATGAGGTGAATTCAAAATGATTAATCCCACATCAAAAACTAGAGGAAGAAGATCACATTTACATTTAAATCTGAACTCCACAGAGACATAACTTGGATGTAAAGATGTGCAGTAATCTCACTATCTGCTTCAGAGATTTCCTGATGCTAACAGTCATTTTGCAATTCCAAATTTGATCATATATAACCACCTTATATAAGAAAAAACAGGCAATGGCACACAAAACAATTAGACGATAGAACATCAAATATTTAAAGTGGACATATCATGCTCATTTTCAGGTGCATACTTGTTTTTTGGGTTTCTACAAGAACATGTTTATATGCTTTAAAGGGGACTTATTACGCTTTTCCTTCTTTTCTCTTATATATGAAATGTTACAATGTTGGATTTTCATAATAAACGTGGCCAAAGTGTCAAATAATGAGGTAAACGTATGTAAAAGTATTTCCTGTGTGCAAAAACATCAGGTTTCAAACAGGCTTTTGACAGTTGTGAACACTCTCTTTCCAACGTTTTTTTTTTACTTTGGCTACAGGCTAACGTAAGTTTGTGCCGGATTTCTTTATATGGTCATCTGCTCCAGGTAAAGAAAACAAAAAACGCTTTATTGTTCTAATACCGGCGGTGCTGCAGCACCTCTTTTCACCTCTGTTTGAGCTCCTTTCGAAAAAGCCTAGTCTGCTCTGATTGGTCAGCTTGCCTTCTGTTGTGATTGGTCAACCGGACCAAACTCTTCGGACTCCGCTCTAACTAACTTTGTTTGGGTGCATGCCAAGCTAGCCGCTAGGCAGGTATTATGCAGATGTGTTACTTGGGTTACTTGGTGACATCACCACGTTACGGAAGAAATGTCGGGACTTGAAGCGAGGCGTTTCAGGCAGTTCAGGAGCAGCGTTTCTGTGGAGAGTAACTCACTTTGCCGTGTACTTTGGGCTTTGTAACTTTGCAGACCTTTTACAAGCACAAAAAAACGATATAAACACACTTAAGGAAAGGGAAAAAGCACAAAAGCATAACAGGTTCCTTTTAAGTAGCAACAGTATTTTGAATATTGCACTTTGATTAGCCCGCTGTAATGAGGATGGTATTTCTTTCACCTCACTTATCAAGGCGTGTGAATTAAAGTAACATGCTAACCTTTGATCCTACAGAGATTTTGACAGTTTGGAGAATGTTAAAGTAGTTTACAGTCTCCGGTGTTCAGCTCACTCACACATAAGTGAGTGAGTCAGGACTGCAGTTAGGCCTCAGTGCATGTTGTTATGCTCAGCTGTCCAAGCACGAATAACTCCTGACTATCACATATCAACGTCTGTCATAATCCCTGCTGGTGTTGTTTCCTGTAGTCGGTTTGGATTACATTTCCACACCGTGCCAAGTAAAAGGTGCAATGTTGCACTTTGCATTTCATCCGTTCACCGTTCACCTACAGACCTTTTCATCGCCATTCTGTTGTTCAGCTTTGGTCCAAGTTTACTTCCTGTCAGCTGTACTGCATTAACAGTGAGTTTTTTTTGCCTCTTCCTGCACTGTATATTATTTATTTTTATGTTTTTGTAGTCTTAATTTGTGCAAAATAACTCAACATAAACATTAAGCAAATTATACTGCACTTAAACTTAAAATTCACGATTAAAAAAAACATGTCAATATCACCACTGTTGATTTTTTTTTTTATTTAATCATGCACTCAAACGCTGCTCCTCCGCCCCTGAAGAACATTGTTACACTGGGCTCAGAAAAATCAATACGAGCTGCTTGGTCAACCACTCGGGGGGGGGGAGTGCAAAATTCTGAATGTTGTTGTATACTTTTATTGACTTTTGTACTATTGTACTCTTTTAATGTCTAATTTTTCGTACTATTTTATTATTCTACCTACCTGCCCAGAGACTAAAACCCAGTACATTACATCTCTCCTTGTTTTATATACGGGTAATGTTCTTTGTGCATTGTCCTGTCTGTTTTGTGTCTGTTTTTGTGTATTGGTATGTTTTTAATTGTAATGTTATCTGTCCCTGTTTGTAATTGTATTTTTCCTTTGTGATGTTATCTGTCGACGTTTGTACTTGCTGCCCATCTCGACCAGGACTCTGGCAGAAGAGATATTGTATCTCAATGGAACCTTTCTGGTCAAATAAAGGATATAATAAACACAAAGAAAATAATAAAGAAACATCCATTCACACATATTTAAAGGCCTTATTTACAGTCGCGTGGTTATGTGCATCGATCCGCTTGAAAGAGGGCTACAAGCCTTGTTTTTATTACTCTAATAAACCTTTGAAATCCCCTCATACACAGCAGCTTCACTGCATAGCGTGTTACCTTGCGTTTTTCTTCGGTGTAGGCCTGACACTGGGTGTAGTTAGTCCAGACTCTGTGGCTCTCTGGGTGGTGGAACCACTGGCCACCAGGATTACACACTTTGGTGGCCTTCTCTGTTGAAGACAGCATTATAATTTACACAAACAGAAACTTTGCTTATGGTTTGATTTAGGTTAATTCAGGTGCCAAATTGCAGACCGTTCTCATTCCCGGGGCATTAAATACTGAGGCTTTGTCACTGACGTTGGCACACACGGCACCCTTTCACGCCGGTATGAGACACAGCAGGCGTTCCATTAACTATAATGTAAACCCATCCGCAGCAACAGTGAAAGCTGCGCTGGGAGTGTGGTGACATAGTTTAAAGAGCGAAAACACACACACACAGAGCGGGTTGGAGGGGAGGGGATGTGGATGGGTCCAACAAACACAAGGCTTTCATCCAGGAGACCGCTGTCCATGTCCTGTGTGTCACGTTACAATCAGCTGTTCCTTTGTGTCCCGTTTTCTCAACGTTCAGTGTCATTTTCACTATACATAACGTAGTAGTTTTAAGCCCAACCGTGTATTTCTTTCCTAAACCTAACTATAGTGGTTTTGATGCCAAATATAAAGTGACGCCTAGAGGCGTGACCCTAGAGGCGTGACCCTAGAGGTGTGATCCTAGAGGCGTGACAAAGCGGCGGTATGTGATGAGTTGAGAAGAGAACGTGTTGCAAATAGACAATGAAAATCTTAATTTTTGCTTTATATAAACAGCAAAAAGTAGTCAGGACACTATGGACAACCCACTAAGTCACGGAAAAAATACAAAAATATGAATAAAAAAGCCTTACACATATCAATACAAACAAAAGGGAAATATAAATCACACAAAATAAACAGTTGTGCTTGCATATACATGTGTTTGTGTGTGTGTGTGTGTGCGTTAAGGCCTCACCAGCAGGGTCAAAGTCGAAAAAGTAATTGGGACACATCTGCATGACGTTCCCTGGAGCTGAATCCCCCCAGCACAGCCAGCCGTCCCACGTACGGTTACAGTAGCTGCCTACAGAGGGCAGTACGGACATGACACAGAAATCAGGAGACGAGAATGAGCACTGTGTAACCTTCTTCCACCTCTAGTTTCAAAGTGATGTATGCACAAGCGAGGCACCTAATCCTGTCATGCTTCATAAGACCTTCTTCGACATAAATTGTTTGTTTATTGAACGGTGTCTCTGTCCCTGGTGTTTAATGCTAATTCCATAAATAGTATTATATGTCGTTAAGTCATCAAGTGTTCTGTACAGTCTTATGTTGAAGTTTGAGTTCTGTAGGTGGAGCTGTTGAGCAGTACCCCTGCTCATGCTAACCATCCCTTTCTTTCCTATCATAAAAGGCATCACTTTAGAGGATTCCTCCAAGGAAAGATGTTTTAGCCTTTTGGCGTCCTAGATTAGGTCAAGGTAAACTTTATTATCCCAAATAGGGAAATTTGTGTGGTCAAGGCAGTGTTTTCTACTGTTCCTCTCATTTAACAGTCTAATTGCTGAAGGAACAAAAGGGTAACATTTGACATTTAATGATAAATTGTGAAGAGTATTGTTGTCTGAGGCAAAATCACCAGAAATCACAGATTCATAGTCCTTTAATATTCAGCTTATTCTTTTCTCTGTGCTCTTAAGGGCATTATGGTTTAAATGATGTTGAGCAACATATCCAGACTAAATGTCAGATTGTCTTAGTAAACCTTTCAAAACACTAAAGTAAGATTATAGCATCAGAAATAATAGGTTTGGATTACATTTAAACGAACATTTGAGAAGTCTACTGTAATGTTTTATCACTCAACACATAAACTATACCAGCTGTGTGATGTGTCTGTGCTGTCGGTGGCACATATGTCAACAGAAAACCATAAAGGTAGGGAACTTACATTTTTAATAAACTCCCTGTCAGGATGAACCATATAAATTATGTATTTAACATAAATGGTGTGTTACACTAAACTATGTGTCTAACTGCAGCCGGCACAAAGCTTGTCAACAATACACGGAAATCTGACGGGACTACGTTGTACTGCGGCATGCTGGGAAACGGAGCACAAAATAACATTTCAAAGGCAGTGAAGCACTGAGCGGGAGTAACAGGCACTGGGAAAGAGACAAAGGGCAAGTTTCCTTTCTTTCACACTCACTTCCTCTCTGTCTCTCTCTTTCTTAGTGTGTGCACACACTGGAAACTGTTAAAAAGTAAGGCAACCAGTAATGCACATATCGAAATCTGCATGTTCGTTAGAAATTTATCTCACTGAACATTAATTCTGCTGAGCAGAGAAGATGAGAGTCGGTAAACTAAAATTAAGCTAACAGTGATGGATCAAAGTGAGCTGGAGGGACAAGCTGTGTCTGCTTTACTAGCTATGATGCCAAAAACAATGGCTCCATAAGCCAAGAGCCATGTTTTTGGCCGATCATATACGCTACAGGAGGCCGAACCACTGACGTCCGCGTGAACATCTTTTTATTTTTCAGAACAGAGAGAGTTAACTACTTTAAAGCTCTCATGTGTAGGATTTGGAAATGTCTTTTGCGCCGGAGAGAAGTGAGAAGGAGCTTGTTAATAAGCACTGTTGCTGCTTCGTACATGTTATGGAAGTCACAGATATGTCGGAAAACCAAATGCCATCGTGTCTGGGTTGAAAACATCACCTGGCAGCGAGCTGTATTCACATGCGGTGCCGTTGCACTGACTGTAACTAGAAAGGCACACGTTGCTACTGCAGTATGAACCTAAAATAAACTGACTGTGCTGTGAATTAATTGCAAGTAACGGATCAAAATGATGCCGAAATAACTACATAATGATGTTGATTTGAAAAAAAAAGTATGAATTCATGCTTTGTCGGGTCTGTCCGCAAGACGACACTCAAACAACTTTTAAATTGCTTTTTTTCTGAATGGAATTCGGAAGGATCAGTGCCAGGCTATGCAGCTGCTCCATCGACACTCAAGATAACGTCATCTAGGCATAAATACATCAGTGACGTTGTTTATACCATAGACAGTCTGTGGTTTATACACATACATTTATACACAGAGTTTGGTCCGGTCTCTGTTCCAATACGATGGACTATTGTAGCTCTAGATTGCCCACAGACAGCTACAATATTTTTTCCTCTATTTCTGAATCTTTCGCAAACAGTGTCACGCAACGTTCTGTATATCTGTATATGTCTGTATAAGAAATGTCAGTATAAAATTTAATGGCAATCCATCCAATAGTTATTGAGATATTTCAGTCTGGACCAAAGTGATGGACCGACTACTATTCATAGAATGTCAAATTTGCTTCAAAGCGCGGCGCTCTTCCTGGGGGGCTTGATCCCATCATTACAGTGGCGCTAAAATAGAAGCCCATTGAATTAATGGCAAGGCTATCTAAGCACAATAAAAACGAATTTACTTTAAACGGATATCCTGTAATTAAATGTTTTACTTGCAATAAAAGTGATTCAATTTGCAGAGGGAGTGATTTCACTAAAACTGCTTCAGCACTGCAACTTGGAAGCATCGTGTTGTGATTATTATTATTATTATTGATGTGCCATCCGCCAGAAACAAAATGTGTTGATACCATTAAGGAGATGTAACTTCCGTTATCAGCTGAACTGTGAATAAACAGAACATTGGTAAAGTCTCATCACCTTCATCTGTACGTGGTGGATCATGTAGTATCTTCAGGTAGCACTCAAACTGAGCAGCCAGGATCTGGTGTCGGGAGTTTCCAAATACTTCGGATATGTCGCTGAAATTCTCCTGCTGCTCCTCCACCGGCTTCTCCACAGCCACCATGGAGCCAACATCCTCAGACTGGGACACCTGGGTAAAAAAAAATCACATCACATACTGTATGTTCGAGATGTTAGAATGATGAATGTCTCATACTGACTTTCTTAGTAGACTCAAATATCACTTTACATTGCATTAGAAACAGGGGGAAATTGCGCGAATAGCATCGTGAGTTGTGATGGGAAAATGAAAAGAAAGAATAAGGTATTAGGACTGTCAAAGTTAAAGTGACAGTTTTACCGCAAGTTCATTTTAACGCCATTTTGGTGAGGAAAAACTGCCATGGCCATTTTCAAAGGGGTCTCTTGACCTCTGACCTCAAGATATGTGAATGTAAATGGGTTCTATGGGTACCCACGAGTCTCCCCTTTACAGACATGCCCACTTTATGATAATCACATGCAGTTTGGGGCAAGTCATAGTCAAGTCAGCACACTGACACACTGACAGCTGTTGTTGTCTGTTGGGCTGCAGTTTGCCATGTTAGGATTTGAGCATATTTGTATGCTAAATGCAGTACCTGTGAGGCTTTCTGGACAAGATCTGTCATTATTTTGTGTTGATAATTGATTATATATATAAATACATTTGCATAAAGCAGCATATTTCCCCACTCTCAGGTTGATAAGATTATTAAGAACTTGCCAAATCTCCCTTTAAGGTACATTTGAATGGATAAAAAATGTGCGATTAATTTGCAACTAACTATTTGAACCCATTGACAGCCCTATATAAGGTATACTAAGAACAAAGAAAATGGGATTTTATGTACACATTATGTTCACAACACAATAAACACTTTGATATAGTAGATAAAAATGCATGGCTAATGTAAAGGTGGGAAAGTACTGGAGTATGGAGATAAGTAATAATGTATGTGAAAACCTACTTAGTGTTAGGGCTGAGCCAAATGCTTCGAAGCATCAATAATATATATAATATGAATGTCTAAATCCCCAAATAGCCCATGAATAAAGAAAAATCCTACAATAGTATTCATTATTCATATTAAACATTAATTATTGTTTGTTATTCTCAGACGGATATCGCTGTTTGTTGTGTGTAGAGGTGCGTGTATGTAAGCAGTGCGGCAGCGGCAATGAAACAGTGGAGACGGAGATGGACAGACAGAAGTACGCGTCAGCCTGCTGTGCCGCGCTGCGAGGCTTAGAATACCTCTGAATATTTCTCACCGAAGCTTCGAAGCCACATTTAGGTGTGTCATAGCGATTAGCTATTATTTACACAGAATGAAAAGAAGAGGGCTATGCGTCTACACACACACGATCACACTCACCTCTGTGCCCAATGCCAGAGCAACTATCAGTGAGAGAGTTAGCGTCCTCCACATGGTTCTAAAAGAGAAACAAGAACAGAGATGATGCAATTATTAGACGTTTTTACACCAGATCGCCAAGTAATCATATATTACACGTGAGAAGCTGTTATCCATTCCAAAACTGCGGTTCCTACAATAAACAAAGTGTCATATATATATAGTATTACACAAACAAGACCACGAATCTACAGCCACCCTTAAATAAAACCTTCATATATTCAGAGTGAAAGTCCTAATGGAAAATTAAGAAAGTTGCAAAAGCCTGTTGTGATTTAAATCGTTTGTTTGAGTGTGTGGTCTCACGCGTGTGCTCGTGTATATATTACAGTATGCATATTTTCTCGTCTATCAGGACAGGAAGTTCATGCTCTCCGCTGCCCACTCAGGGTCAGAGAAACAGATGTGTGTTATTATTTTTGGGTGAAAGGGCAGCAAGTTCCCTTTACTGTTCCCTCTTTAATGAGCCAAACATGGGAGAAATAAATACTCAGCCCGAGGAGTCATAGGAGAGAGAGAGAGAGAGAGAGAGAAAGAGAGAGGTGACAGAGGCACGGTGTCTACACAAAGTGTCTCTTTGGTGGGAAAACATGTTGGGCTGTATTCATCTGTGAGGGAGGAAACTGGCTACATGGTGTTTGGACCTCAAGGCCAGCATGACATAACATGATATCTTCAGCTGTGTAACTTTTAAATGTAAATTCAATAAAAAGTGGTAATTTTGATGTAAATCAAAATGTCATATGCTCCATCCATTATCTGTAATCTTATCCTATTCAGCTAACAGCTGTTTCCTCCTATTTCCAGTCTTTGTGTGCAAAAGCTACTGTAAGCTAACGGCCCGCTGGCTGCAGCCTCATATTTAAAGGTCAGACATGAGAGTGTAAGCATATTTGCCAAAACTATTCCTTTAACACTTGCTTGGTGCTGCGGCTTCCTCCACCTCCTCCCCAAAAGGGCTTTAGTACTGTTGACTCTAAGATCTAATGTTCATGTATACAGCTATCTCTCTTAGTTTGAGTGTTTAAACCGGGGATTAGTCTGGATTCTTTGAGAGCTCCCTCAAAGAGCACAACCTTCTCCGCCAAATCAAACTTAACCATTTACCATACAGACCATGGTGGAAGGGTAACTCTGGAACTGATATAAGTAATAAAGAGACCCATCAAGTTGTTGGTACTCTTACTGGTCGATGTAGTAGACTAATTAATACCCCTTGGCATGAGAAAACCTTTACTACAAGGAAAGTGTCAAGCGTAGACATTATAGATTCTGCCTTTTGTGTCTTTCCCTCTTTTTCTCGCTCTCACACACAAAGCATACAATGCTCTAAACCCACCTCCTAAACCCACTGACCACAACCTCTTGACAGCGCCACACATTACGTGGTGGCACGTAACGTGTTAAAATTACGTGCCGGCACCACGGAAACAATTCTTTTACACACGGCGATGTCACTTGGCGCTCCACCCATGCCACTGCCCGCTGCAATG
>CAKALG010043648.1:0-10027 GCA_916700815.1 Helicolenus hilgendorfi
TCTGGATGTCAGCTGTGCTTTCAACCACCACCACATCAATAGACACAGTAGCTGACAGGGAGGGTTCTCCGTTATCAGAAACCAACACCACCAAGGGGTGAGTTTTCAGGTCATTGTCACTCATTCTCCTCTTAGTCCTGATTTCTCCGGTGCTGGTTCCGATCCGGAAGAGGTTGTTTCCTTTGGGCTCAGAGAGGTGATAAGAAAGCAGCGCGTTGTATCCAGAGTCTGCGTCTACAGCCCTGATCTTTGCTACAAAGTATCCCGCTTCAGCAGAATAGGGGATGCTCTCACTGTTAACGGAGCCGTGCTCAGAATAGGGCGCCAGAATATTTGGATTATTGTCGTTTTCATCCAGGATTAAAACGTTCACAGTCACGTTGCTGCTGAGCGGAGGAACACCAGAGTCTGTGGCCTGAACTTTAAACTGAAACGTGTTTAACTCCTCATAGTTAAAAGACTGCAGGCTGACTATATCTCCAGTCTCTGAGTTGATGTTCACCATTGTAGAGAGTGGTAGTGAGTTACTGTTACTTTGTAAAAATGAATAGCTCACCTGACCATTTTGATCAATGTCAGCATCAATTGCTGAAACTGTTTTTATAACTGCCCCTACTGGACTGTTTTCTTTCACATAGACATTGATTATGTTTTCTGTGAATAGAGGTTTATTATCATTCACATCTGAGATGTGTACATTAATAACGCTCGTGCTAGAGAGAGGTGGGCTGCCTTCATCAGTAGCAGTGATGCTGATGTTGTATTGAGATGCGCTCTCTCTGTCAAGAGGACCATCCACCACCAATGAATAGTAATTCTTATAATTTGACTCTAATTTAAAAGGGACATTATTGGAAATTTGACAGTTCACCATCCCGTTTTTACCCCCGTCTTTATCTAATACTGAAACAAGTGCAATTGCGGTGCCAATGGATGCATCTTCTTTGACTGCATTTAACAGAGATGTGACTGAGATTTCAGGGGCATTGTCATTGACATCTAAAACTTCTATCAATAATTTGGCATGTGAGGTCATAGGTGAGGAAGCTCCATCACTGGCTTGTACTCGAATCTCAAAAGCATTTTTTTCTTCAAAGTCTATATTCTTTTTATTTGTTACAGTCCCAGTTTTTTCATCTATAGCAAAAAGATCAGTTTGTTTTCCTCGGCCTACTTCACTGAATGAATAAAACACTTGTCCATTTTGACCTGCATCTAAATCAGTAGCGTTTAATGTTATTATCGAGGTGCCTATCTTTACATTCTCATACATGCTGGCTTTGTACAGAGTTTGACTGAAAACAGGACGATTATCATTAATATCCAACACATTGACTATTATAGCCATAGTGCCTGATTTAGCTGGAGTTCCTCCATCAATAGCAGTCAGTGTGAGTCGAATCACAGACTGTTTTTCTCTGTCTAAAACCTTCTGAAGCAGTAATTCGGCGGTAACACTTTCTCCTTTGTGTATAGCTAGAGAGAAGTGTTCATTTTGACTGAGCTTGTAGCTATTTACAGTATTTTTACCGACGTCTGCATCGTGAGCTGCATGCAGTGGAAAATTAGCCCCTGCTGCTGTGTTCTCACTAATGTTAATAACCTGGGACGTACTGAGAAATGATGGTGAATTATCATTGACATCTAAGATTATAATCTCAATCCGGTACAGTTTTAAAGGGTTGTTAATTACTGCTTCTACACTGAGGGAGCATTTTTGTTCATCGCCGCAGAGTTCCTCTCGATCTATTCTCTCATTAACGTAAAGGACACCAGTCTTTAGATTTACCTCGAAATATTTCCTCTTTGATCCAGCAACGATCTGGAAATTGCGGGACTCGAGATCCTGGACATTGATGCTCAGATCTTTAGCGATATTTCCGACAACAGTCCCCAGATTCACCTCCTCTGAAACGGAGTAAGACAGCTGCCCAGACACCGCTTCCCAGTAACAATCCAGCAGCACGAACAAGAGATAAATCCACACAGAGCTCGTTCTGCTCCGCAAATGCATTATTCCAGTCATCGAGAAGGAGCATGAAGACAAATCTGGATATGTTACAACAACCACGAGATTAAGGTCAAGGAAGATACAGTCCAAACGAATATTTCCGCAGTTCTACGACCAAACAAGACAACCGTTCTTTGTCGCCCGACCTCTCTTTGTAACAAAGCCCAGAGACGCATCATCCGCTGAATCTGGGAGGAGCCGTAAGCCACCGAAGAGACCGTCCAAATGTAAAGGTCTATAGTGTCCCCGTGTGGACATTTGTTATTACTACATGCTTAAACATAACATTGGAAAGCAGTGTAGCTACTCAATCTCCTTAAACATGAAACAGTTTCAAAAATCACAATGCCAACTAATAATGAAAAACTGAAGTGTTAGTTGGAATACAGCTTGCTTTAGAAATTAACTGAAATTTCAAGCAAAAGCCTGACAGCAATGACTGAGTTATTTGCTGTGGTAAATACAGAAATACACTGACATTTCTTTAAAACTGAAGAGCAAACTGAGTGCAAATATTAAATCGAATGTTTTCTTGAAGATAGATTATGAAATCTGTAACATATTGTTCAACAGGTGTTGCCAGAGATATTTGTACATATATATAAAAACACTCTGCACTTCAACAACGTTGTGTTTTGCATCGCGTTCTGGGAATTGCAAGCAGGTTTGAATTGTATAGTTCAGCACCTCGGATAGCGACTCAGAGATCAGCAGCCAAAAATGACTGAAATTTCCAACCATCAACAAATGAACTGCAAACTGCAGTCTAGAGTATCAAACTACAAACCATATAACCCTGATGATTGCTTCTACGTGATATTAATTATGTCTTAATTAAAAGGGGGAGGTGGTTTTGGTTACGGCTTCCTGGGCGCTACATGGCACACAAACACACACGTCTTTTTAAAATAAAGTAAATAATACTGCAACATCGTAACTAATTATATACCAATAAAAAGTGAAGCTACGAGTACTTAATGTATTTAATCTCTTACCTTGTCTTTGTTGGGTAAAGTCTGAGTTCTGGTAAAAGTGTCTCCTCCGTTAATACTGATCAGTTCACCATCTACAGGCGGATACGGTGCGGGGAAAACCACTACGTCACTCTTCAGTGTGTCTGAGCTGAAACACACGTCATACTGCTGAGTAGATTTGGAGTAAGACCAGCTCCCGTCAGGGTGGGTGGTGATCATTGGGGCGCTGTACCTGCTGAAACTGCCGTCTGTCCTGTGGCATTTGACAGCTATTAGACTGATGAGGCTCAGCAGAAAGATCACTGACACCGACACAATGGCGATCAGCAGATACAGGTTTAAATCAGAGAAGCTCTCCTCCTTCATGGGCACATGTCTGAACGGAGTCTGGATGTCAGCTGTGCTTTCAACCACCACCACATCAATAGACACAGTAGCTGACAGGGAGGGTTCTCCGTTATCAGAAACCAACACCACCAAGGGGTGAGTTTTCAGGTCATTGTCACTCATTCTCCTCTTAGTCCTGATTTCTCCGGTGCTGGTTCCGATCCGGAAGAGGTTGTTTCCTTTGGGCTCAGATAGGTGATAAGAAAGCAGCGCGTTGTATCCAGAGTCTGCGTCTACAGCCCTGATCTTTGCCACAAAGTATCCCGCTTCAGCAGAATAGGGGATGCTCTCACTATTAACGGAGCCGTGCTCAGAATAGGGCGCCAGAATTGTTGGATTATTGTCGTTTTCATCAAGGATTAAAACGTTTACAGTCACGTTGCTACTGAGCGGAGGAACACCAGAGTCTGTGGCCTGAACTTTAAACTGAAACGTTTTTAACTCCTCATAGTTAAAAGACTGCAGGCTGACTATATCTCCAGTCTCTGAGTTGATGTTTAAAACAGAAGTTAGCGGAATAGTTTTTGAATTGCCATCCAATGATGAATATGTTACTTTTGCGTTTTCTCCTATATCAAGATCAACTGCTGTTATAGTAAAGATAGTAGCTCCCACTGCACTATTTTCTTTAACATATACATTAATCACAGGCTCTGAGAATAACGGGGCGTTGTCATTCACATCAGAAATGTGAACAGGAATAACACTGGTGCTGGAGAGAGGTGGAGTGCCTTCATCGGTGGCTATGATGGTGACATTATATTGAGAAACACTCTCTCTGTCAAGGGGTCCATCGACTGTTAATGAATAATAATTCTTGTAGTTTAGCTTGAGCTTAAAAGGCACCAACCCCAGAATGTTAGCACTGGTGAGACCATTACTACCCCCATCTTTGTCAGTCACAGTCACCAAAGCAACTACTGTACCTACCTCAGCGTCCTCTTTAACTGGGCTCATAAGGGATGTTATAATGATTTCAGGTACATTGTCATTAACATCAGTTACTTCCACTAACACTTTACCATGCACGCTTCGAGAGGGTGTACCTTTATCTCTTGCCTGTACACGAATATCATATGCTGTATTCTCTTCATAGTCTACTTTTCCCTTTACAGTTATTTCTCCTGTGTCTGAGTTTATTGAGAACAAAGCTTCAGGATTGAAATTTCCCTTTTCAATAAATGAATACATTATCTCACCATTCATTCCCTCATCTAAATCTGTAGCAGTTACAGTCAGTATGGATGTCTGAAATGGTGCATTTTCAGTGACCTGGGCCTTATACAAAGGTTTACTGAATACAGGAACATTGTCGTTTATATCTATGACATTTACAATTATTTTTAATGTCCCTGACCGGGCAGGTTTTGCTCCGTCCAGAGCAGTTAAAGTAAGGTGGATAACAGACTGTTTCTCTCTGTCTAAAGCTTTCTGTAACACCAGCTCTGCTGGCTCACTGTGCTGTCCTCCGCTCTGTACGTCCAGTGAGAAATATTCATTTGGACTCAGCTTGTAGCTCTTTACCGAGTTACTGCCCGTGTCTGCGTCGTTTGCCATCGGGAGTAGATATCTCTCCCCGGTAAAAGAGGACTCCAAAATATTGAATGTCTTCTCCTTTTCACGAAAATATGGTGCATTATCGTTAATATCAACAATCTGTACCTCTATGCGATGCAGATGCGTCGGGTGGCTCAGAATGGCTTCTATATTCAGGGCACATTTCGCCGTGTTTGGACAGAGCTCCTCACGATCAATCCTATCGCAAACATACAGAGCACCAGTCTTTAAATCCACGTCGAAATATTTCTTAGAATTCCCAGAGACAACTCGTAAATCCCGTTTTTCCAAATCGTGAACATTAATCTGTAAATCCTTAGCGAGATTTCCCACCACCGTTCCTTTGTCAACCTCCTCGGAAACGGAGAAGGAGAGCTGCGCTGTCGACCCGCCGCACAAACAAAGAAAAACTATTATCTGTATCCAGATCGCGACTGTTAGTCCTCCACGTCCCATCGCTGCCACAGAATGAAAGAAATGATCATTTTCCAACATGTCCACACTTAAGGGAAATAACAAACGAAGCCCTCGCTGTCCTGTGACCATGTGTGTATTCTCTGACAAAGCACTGCTGGACTATGATGCTTCGTACGGAGAGGAGGAGTCTGTGGAAAAAAGGAGCCACACGAATATTGTGGTCTCGAGCGACACCAACTGCTATTTTGATGCTAATAAATAAGGACTTGAAGATTATTAAATGTAGCCTGCTATTTCAGTGGAAAATTACATAAAACCTCGTTCACAACAAAACGCAGTTTCTGGTTCGTATACCTAAAAACGTTATCAGTTGTGTGTCACCAGAACAACGCATATTAAATAAGTAAATCATAGTCTGCTTTGGAAATAATATAAAAGTGAGGCATCCTTTTTTCGTGTGCTCAAAATCACCATTCAGATTTCAGCACCATGGACAGCGTCCCCACTGGTCAGCAGTGTGGCAGAGATCTAGTTTGACCAATTACTTCTCAGCTTAAAGTACTATTATTCAGCAACTGTTTCGAAAAAATATCCTACATAAATTACCCAACATCCAGAAAGTGAATGGCTTTTTTAAGGGGAAAAACATATTGTCAGGTAATTGACGATTAACATGTATATCCCCCAAAGTACTACTTTGTATCAAGTTGCCTTCACAGCCATACATTGAATATATATCACGAAAAGTCAGCAAATGTTGAAAGTATCCAAAATCTGATAATTTGATTTCCTAACACTTCTTTCAAAAATGGAATGGCATTATCATCAGAGAGAAATTTAGTCATGAGTCACAAACAACTCACCTTTTCTTTGTTGGGTAAAGTCTGAGTTCTGGTAAAAGTGTCTCCTCCGTTAATACTGATCAGTTCACCATCTACGGGTGGATATGGTGCGGGGAAAACCACTACGTCACTCTTCAGTGTGTCTGAGCTGAAACACACGTCATACTGCTGAGTAGATTTGGAGTAAGACCAGCTCCCGTCAGGGTGGGTGGTGATCATTGGGGCGCTGTACCTGCTGAAACTGCCGTCTGTCCTGTGGCATTTGACAGCTATTAAACTGATGAGGCTCAGCAGAAAGATCACTGACACCGACACAATGCCGATCAGCAGATACAGGTTTAAATCAGAGAAGCTCTCCTCCTTTATGGGCACATGTCTGAACGGAGTCTGGAGGTCAGCTGTGCTTTCAACCACCACCACTTCAATAGACACAGTAGCTGACAGGGAGGGTTCTCCGTTATCAGAAACCAACACCACCAAGGGGTGAGTTTTCAGGTCATTGTCACTCATTCTCCTCTTAGTCCTGATTTCTCCGGTGCTGGTTCCGATCCGGAAGAGGTTGTTTCCTTTGGGCTCAGAGAGGTGATAAGAAAGCAGCGCGTTGTACCCAGAGTCTGCATCTACAGCCCTGATCTTTGCCACAAAGTATCCCGCTTCAGCAGAATAGGGGATGCTCTCACTGTTAACGGAGCCGTGCTCAGAATAGGGCGCCAGAATATTTGGATTATTGTCGTTTTCATCCAGGATTAAAACGTTCACAGTTACGTTGCTGCTGAGCGGAGGAACACCAGAGTCTGTGGCCTGAACTTTGAACTGAAACGAGTTTAACTCCTCATAGTTAAAAGACTGCAGGCTGACTATATCTCCAGTCTCTGAGTTTATGTT
The DNA here is from genome assembly GCA_916700815.1 of Helicolenus hilgendorfi. Taxonomy (NCBI): domain Eukaryota; kingdom Metazoa; phylum Chordata; class Actinopteri; order Perciformes; family Sebastidae; genus Helicolenus; species Helicolenus hilgendorfi. The sequence continues at coordinate 7,074 of CAKALG010043648.1, forward strand.
TACAACCGAAGTTATAGGAATACTTTTTGAATCACCTTCCACTGAGTATGTTACTTTCGCGTTTTCATTTATATCAGAATCGACTGCAGTTATCGTACAGATACGAGCTCCAACGGGACTATTTTCTTTCACATAAACATGAATCACTGGTTCAGGGAAACGAGGCGCGTTGTCATTTATATCAGATACTTCAACAGTAATAACACTGGTGCTGGATAGAGGCGGGGTGCCTTCATCAGCAGCTGTAATCGTGACGCTATATGAGGAGTATCCTTCTCTATCAAGAGGTCCATCTACAACTAAAGAGTAATAATTCTTATAATTGGAAGTCAGCTTAAAAGGTGCAGAACCAATAAGCGCACAGTGAGCCTGACCGTTTTTGCCTCCATCTTTATCAGTCACCGTCACTAAAGCGACAACGCTTCCTATGTCTGCATCTTCTTTAACTGGGTTCATGAGTGACGTCACCACAATTTCTGGGGCATTGTCGTTCACATCGACTACCTCCACCAGCAGCTTTCCATTTGTACTCCGAGGCGAAAACCCATGGTCTGATGCTTGAATATGAATTTCATATGCTGCCTGTGCTTCGTAATCCAAACTACCCTTTACTGTGATCTCTCCAGTTTCTGCATTAATGGAGAACATATCTGCAGGATTGAAGTTTCCACGCTTGACAAAAGAGTACGTGAGCCTCCCATTGTCTCCTTCGTCTAAATCTGTGGCACTCAGTTGAATCACTAATGATCCAGCTGGCGCATTTTCATTCACCCGTGCCTTGTATAGTGTTGTACTAAATGACGGCGTGTTATCATTAACATCCAGAACATTAACATGTATGTTTAAGGTTCCTGTTTTAGGAGGCTTTCCTCCATCTACAGCGGTCAAAGATAGCTTAATGACTGCTTGTTTTTCACGATCCAAAGCTTTCAGTAGCACCAATTCAGCAGACACACTATGTCCTCCACCGCTTTGTACATCCAGGGAGAAATATTCATTTGGACTCAGCCTGTACGTCTTTACTGAATTGCTTCCCGTGTCTGCATCAAGAGCCAGTGGAAGCAAAAAGTGTTCACCCGTAGGTGATAATTCAGATATGTTTAGTGAATATGACGTCTCAACGAAGGTTGGTGCGTTGTCATTTAAATCAACAATTACCACCTCAATGCGGTGGAGTACCATAGGATCACTCAGTATAGCCTCTAAGTTTAGTGTGCATTTACCCGTGTTTGGACAAAGCTTCTCGCGGTCTATTCGCTCATTAACATAAAGATCCCCCGTTTTAAAATTCGCCTCGAAATATTTTTTACTGTACCCTGACACGATATTCAGATTCCTCGTTTGCAGGTCGCGGACGTTGACGTTTAAATCCTTTGCGAGATTCCCCACCACAGTCCCTTTGTCCACCTCCTCGGAAACGGAGTAGGATATCTGAGCAGCACACCAGTCAGATAAAAACAAGATGAACAGCCAGCAGAGTATTCCGTTATTATTCCTTCCAGCGCCCATCGCTGCTCTCAAAAGAAAGTGACGCGACACAAACTATATTCATCCATAAAACGCCACCCGATCGGCCAGCATTTTTAATCCCGTCCACTCCGTTCCTCTCCCTTTCATCGCCACTTGTGTTCTTCTCACAAAGACCCTCGTAGTGTGTTGACGCACCACTCGGAAAGGAGGAGACTGAAAACACCGAGCTCACAAAAACATGTGGTCATCAGCGACCCCACGCGGTACAACTTAGATATGAAAATGCTTTCAAAAATAGAGTTGCACACCCAGCATGTCTCATACTACAACACGTGTGATACATTATATACCCTTAAGTTTTAAAGGGAGACTAAAAGTTTTACTTTAACCGGTTGTGTAAAGAGGAAAATATCAGGCTAACTAGTCACAGATTACTGCAGAAAAATTACAGAACAATCTGAAATTATTTTAACACATGGAAAATAAACCAAAACTTGTTGAAAACATACTGTATAATGAGTTCAAAGGCATCAACAATATTGTCCATAGATAGGTTAATAACAAGTGCCAACAGTACTGCCACGGTCTACTATTTGAAGATAGTTCAGCTTGTAAGAAGCCACTTGTTTTTCAAGCATAAAGAATTCATAAATTGACAGCATGTAACTGTAACTGAAAGCATGACTGATAGCATAATTCACGCCAGTGTTTTTGGATTGTGGGCCCAGTAGGACAAAGAAGACACCAGTATGTTTTCAGCACCACGGAGAGCGCTCTACAAACCTACTTGCAGGACGTGTCCACTATTTTACAACCTAATACAAGGCTGTTATCTGTTTAAATGCAAATTTCTACACATGTTTTCGTGATTGGGTCATTCTTAAGTGGTATTTTCTGAGATTTTGTAAACTTTGCAAGTCATGTATGCGACAGCAAGGAGAGAGGAGTGAAAGGCTTCAAACAACTCACCTTGTCTTTGTTGGGTAAAGTCTGAGTTCTGGTAAAAGTGTCTCCTCCGTTAATACTGATCAGCTCACCATCTACAGGTGGATACGGTGCGGGGAAAACCACTACGTCACTCTTCAGTGTGTCTGAGCTGAAACACACGTCATACTGCTGAGTAGATTTGGAGTAAGACCAGCTTCCGTCAGGGTGGGTGGTGATCATTGGGGCGCTGTACCTGCTGAAACTGCCGTCTGTCCTGTGGCATTTGACAGCTATTAAACTGATGAGGCTCAGCAGAAAGATCACTGACACCGACACAATGGCGATCAGCAGATACAGGTTTAAATCAGAGAAGCTCTCCTCCTTTATGGGCACATGTCTGAACGGAGTCTGGATGTCAGCTGTGCTTTCAACCACCACCACATCAATAGACACAGTAGATGACAGGGAGGGTTCTCCGTTATCAGAAACCAACACCACCAAGGGGTGAGTTTTCAGGTCATTGTCACTCATTCTCCTCTTAGTCCTGATTTCTCCGG
>CAKALG010043651.1:0-19619 GCA_916700815.1 Helicolenus hilgendorfi
ATTCTCTCCTCAAACCAGACGCCCAGAAATTTGAATGTTTTAGCTCTTTCTATTGGTTTGTTATACATCCCGAGGTCCTGCTGTGGTGCTTTCTTTTTTAAACCAAAGATCATATATTTTGTCTTGGCAACTGAAATTTTAAAACCCCATTCCTCTGCCCATGTCACTACTCTGTCCAAAGCATGTTGTAACTGCTCAAAAATATGTTCATAATTTCGACCCCTTTTCCATATGACCCCATTATCAGCAAATAGAGATACACCAAAACCATTTCCCACTTTACAAAACATATCATTTATCATTATATTGAATAAAGCTGGACTTATTACACTTCCCTGGGGGGAGTCCCATTCACTACATTAAAATCCCCAGCCCATATTACAGGTAGCTCGACTTTATCCATTATACGTTCCAGTTTTTCTTCCTCCAGCTGTAATCCAGGGTCGTGGAGGTTAACACCAGATATCTTGCCCTGCGCAGACCATACTTTAACCACCACAGACTCCAACTCGGTGTTAATCTCAACTCTTCTATATTGAAATCCTCTCAAGAAATGTGGCACACCCTCCCCCGCTGTCCGTTACATACTGCTGCTATATGGCCAAATCTCTGGCACATATAACGGTGATCTTTCATACTCTTTCACGCGGAAACACATATATCCAAGCATAACTTTCTCTGGTAGCTCCTCTCCTTCAAATGTCAGCTACTCAGCTGGGCTTTCTCTTCTCTCTCCATTGCGGTTCTTTCCCATGCGTGTAGCCTTGATCACTGTCCCTCCCTTCAGATTTGCCTTCAATTCTTCCTCTGAGATTTCTGAAGACACATTGTAAATGACTCCTTTAGCACCACCGGCTCCGGGTTTAAAACCCTCTACATTCTTGCCACAGAATCTTTTAACCTTACATGCTTTACTTAGCTGATCAGCTGATTTACAGATCACCATTAGCATTCCGTTTGATGTCGGCCATCTACAATCTCTCGGGTTATGTCGCTTGATAGCTTGAGTGGGTTTACTGATCTAAAACCAGGTAATCCGCCCTTTACTTTAAACAGTACTCTAAACTCTTCGTCCCTTATTTCCAACTTCCTGCTCTTAACCTGCTTGTCCATAAAAAGTGACGCTTAGGTTTCTGGCAAAAGTTTTTCTATTAGTGGCCAGCTAGCTGAGGTGTTGGAGGATAGAGATCTGTTTTGCGCTCATTAGCATTGTCATTTATGTCATTGTTGAAACATTTATGTAGACGATAGAAATATAAGGGAACCAAGATATGTTGGTTCCAGTCATTTGCAATCAACGATTTGACTCTACAGTACAACCCAACCCAGTCAGTAAACATCTTTTATTATTCATTCTCCTATTCCCTGGCAATGCTGTCAGGCCTGTACTGAAGCCATCTTTACTTTCTGACCGTATTTACCTTCAGTCTGGTCTAGTAAGTGAAACACATGTTCAATCAATCATTATTTTATTATCGACTTTTATTTTTTATAGCACTATTCAAACAATTTAAAGTGTGTTGAACAGTGAAGGAATGCATTAGAAAAACATTCATTAACACAATAAAAAGCAAAATAAAATTAAAGCTACTGTGAGGAGCTTTAATTCTGGTGATATTTCAAAAGATTGATATAAGTCTCTCCCATGTTAGAAAAATATAATGGCCCAGTTTTGTTAGTGCAGGAAGTTAAAAGGCCTTTATTACACTCTAAATATTCCTAATTGTTGCAGAAAAATGATCACTTCAGTGTCAAACGTCACCCCATTACCTTCATGACAGAATGACAACCAATACACCGTTAGAATGGCAAGATTTCATCTTTCTATCAGTGTACTTTTCTTTTTATTATCTGTGCAATTGACAGAGATATCGCTGGATAAAGTTCAGGATTGGCGGTCACCTCTAGTCACAGGTTGCATGAGAACTTCTAAATTTGGGTTGGCACTTTGGATTCATACGACAATGTTTTATTTTTTAGATGACCTTCAAATCTGAGCAGGGGAGTTGATCTTTGTCTGGTCTCTGGCCTGTGGCCAAGCCGATCTGGCTGAACCTATAAGGAAACTAAAATTAGCCTTCAGTCGGAATATCTCACAGGGCCACCAAGACACACAAGCTAATCCACCACGCCAAGGTGCCAACTCCAATAGGATTAGATTTATTTGACAGAAAGATAGATGACTTGTAACAGTAGCGTCTGTTCCATAGACTATATGAAATATGGACGTAGTCTCCGGGACTTCACTCAAAGGTTTCTGAAGAGCACAAAGGAAACTCAAAGTTGGTGGCTCAGGCCGCCGCCATCTTGGCAGTGCCGACTCTAGCTTATCCTAAAATGGGCAAAGAGGTGGAGCGTGGATGACGGCTAACGTTAACCCTGTAGTCTTGTTACTCCAGGTTGCCAGTTGATATCGGCGCTAATATAACATTTCATACATACACATACATAAAACAAAGCAAAAGTGAGTATGGCTCACATTACCTGCTCACAGCTTGACCCCTGCTAAAATAGGGTCAAAGGTTTTGCACTTTTGGAAATATTTCAGAAATATAGGGTACCCCGGACTTCTAATCCCCAAAAGGCACAACTAGACCACACTGTCAACCATCAAATTTGAAGTTCCGAAGTTAAATAGTTTCCGCGTTCTGCTCCGAAAACGAAATTAAAGATGACAGTTTTGACCTGTAGTTGGGCATGTGCCCTGGCTAGTTAGTGATACGACCCAAAGTTCTACTGCAATTACCGCTTGCGCTTGTATGCCTCCACAAACCAGTCAAGATTCTTGTGTCCAAGTGGACGTTTACACCAAATTTGAAGAAATTCCCCCCTCGGGTTCCTGAGATATGGCGTCCATGAATGTACGTATAACATGTCGATTTATTGCCTCTGGTTGTTTCTGGATTTTCATTCAGGCTGGTGGAAAGTTTTTTCTCAAAACTGTGAGTGTAATATACAAATCCATAGCACGATCATGTGACTGAGTTCATGTGGTCTTTGGTCCAAACAGCTGGAGTGCCGGACGGCGTCATTCAGCCCGGTGAGGCTTCTTATAGGTGCGGATGTGACTGGCGAGAGGTCTCTGGCAGGAAGAAAAGAAGGAGGCGTTTTCTTTATGGTAAATAATGTACAAACTGAAGGTAAGCTAACGGGATTGCATTTGACTGGAGTTGTACCTTAACTAATTTCACGTCACAAATAAAATTCATTGATTGATATGTAGGTTGAGAAATAGAAGACAAATTAAATAAGACATTAGAACATTTTTGTGTAGAATTTCATGCAATGCAGCCCGTTGTGTGAAACAATTTGAGACACATTTGCATACGGAGAACTTAAAATATATGTATTTAGGACAAATAAATTGACCCAGCGTACCTGTTTTTTTCGAAGACTTTATGCCTGAAATCCAAAAGAAACATATTAGCTTAAACCGTTAGTGACCAGCCACCGAAGGCAATGAGAAAAAAAATGTGTGGAAATTATGTTATATATTAGGTCAGATTAGAGATTCAGAACAAGCACTAACCTGCGATCACAAGTGCTAATATTAATAATAGCACAGCCGATAATAGGCGGTGCCAACATGAAACGCTTTCTTGAAGCATCTCCACAGACAACATCACTGCTGCTGCTTCCTTCTTCGACCTTTACTTGGGTTGCTGAGCAACTGTCGGAAAAGAGAAATGAAAGACGACTTTAATACTTTGTGTGTTTCAAATTAAAACTCATTTGAAGTGTCATCATAATGTTAAAAGTACAAAGTAGGTAATGTTACACTAATTAAAAACAAATCAATATTTAAAGTGACACTTTCAAAAAAAGTTTATTGAAAGATCAGATGAAATAAGACTGGGGGATTGGCAATGTTTTGAATCTCCTGTGGATGGAAATGATCTACAATCAACATTTTGTGCTACAGGGCAGGAAAACCCTACTTTTTGGAGTAATTACTGTAAAAACGATGTCTTACATAGTCCAAACCGTGCAATTCAGGCCATCCTGTGAAAAATAGCCTGGCTGACAAAGTTCACACACTGTATCAGTTCTGCTGGTTCCTTAGAGAAACAGACAAAAGTGAGATTAATAACACGGGAACCCAACATCTGGTGAAGATTCATTATTTATCAGACTCAACTCAGTGTCTTCATTGAGTGGTTTAACATGCACACTAGTATCCTAGTTATGATATGACTGTACCAAACATGCCAGTGCAGGAAATCAGTCCTCATATGAATACTTTTAGACCTAAGTCAACTTTCAGGAGGGTTATTGAGACGCCTGATAAACACGGGTCCAGGTCATCATATCCTGGTTTCAGAAACCTGAATATGTTATAGAGCAGGCACTATAGAGGAGACACTTTCAAGTTATACAGTAGTAAAAAAATATGATGGTACTTGATGTAATGATGTCTGCGTGCTGAAGTAAAAGTCAAAATCTGACACAGGTACACATACAAACTGTATTGTCACTCTTGTCTTCCATTTCTGATGATCAGATGGAAAGGCTATATACAGCAGTGTGGTATATGCAGCTAGTCCAGGCCAACCAAACAGGCACAGAAATGACAAATCTGTTGGATTTGGAGGAGTCAAAGACGTGTCTGAAGTTCTGAATTTTTTCCGAGGCTCAGAAACTTGGATGCTGTTATTAGTACCATGTATACATGGAGCTGAATAACCAGGCTACACTATGTGCCAAATCAGGATAGTAGTGTGCATGTAAACATACTCACTGTCGGACTAGTCTGACTTGAATTTTTCTTACCAGGTACTTTAACCATGTGACCAGGTGGACATGCAGTCTGTTTTTTCGCTAAACTACATCCTGCATCATCCATCAAATCTTTGCAGAAATAGCCACTTAAAACATCACAAATTGTGTCAGTTGTGGCTGTGCACTCCTGTTGGGCAAAGAGACCATGACCTAAAAGCAAATGGAAAAACAGTCATTATATTGTTTTTAAACATACATTTATACATTTTATGCAAGTTTTAAAAGGGCCAGTGTGTAGGATTTGGCGACATCTAGCGGTGAGGTCGCAGGTTGCAACCTACTGAATCTACTTCCCTGTGCCGAGCATGTGGGAGAACTACGGTGGCCGACGCAAAAACATAAATGTCTCTCTCTAAAGCTAGTGTTTGTTTTGTCCGTTCTGGGCTACTGTAGAAACATGGCGGCCAGCTCCGTGAACAGGATCTAGTCCCTATGTAGATATAAACGGCTCATTCTAAGGTAACAAAAATACAACAATTCTGAGTTTCAGGTGGTTATACACTAAAGAAATCACACCTATTATTATATCCCATGTCTGTCAATAGATCCCCCTAAATGTTACACCTTGTTCCTTTAAATAATATTTGAAATAATGTGATTATGTGCTACTTGGTCGAATGAAATCCAACCTACAGAGCTGCAGCAGGAGCTCTGATTGGCCAAACTCCTGACCAACACATAGGAGCTGGCCAATCAGAGCTCCTGTAGCTGCTCTGTGGGTTTTTAAGTTGTTTGCTCATTTACACATCTTAAAATTAAAGAGTGCAACCTTCAAATGAAATCAATCACAAAACATAAACTGCAATTACATTATGAAATTCAATTATTGATCATCAAGAGAGAAATATGTTTTTTTTACTTGGAGCTTCAGAGCATGCTATTTAAATTCAGTTTTAATTAATTTATATCGTTTTTTTTATTGGTCAATAAGGTATATTATATTATTTATAATTAAACACTGTAAAAATCTGTTATATCCCTGTTGTGCACTCAAGGCTCTATATAAAGCATATACCTGTTACAACACAACCTGTAACGACATGTCCTGAATTATTACTGCTCACTATTCAGCAAACACGCTGCCAACATAGCAGTACATTATCACATTATTTATTTTGTATCAAACTGTATCCATTAGCAGGGCTGCAATATATTTTTATTTATTGCAATTTGTTTTATACGTTTAAATTTTGCCCAGTATCCTAATTCGATCAAACCTTTTCCATGTTACCGCATTTGTCAAAATCAAACTGAATTTGGAGGTTGTCAATAAGACTGAAAGACAGAAATGTTAATCAGTTCATTGTGGACATACCTTGGTCACAGGAGGTGCAGAGGAAACATTTAGTCAGGCCATTGGGTTGGTTCATATAAGTACCATTTAAACAGTTGCTGCACCGTGTGCCTGACTGCTCTGTGCAGTCCCTTCGAACAACTGAACCTGTTCAAGACAAAAACACACCGTCAGCGTTGCATTATCACAAAGACATGATGGGAAGTAACAATTACAAAAGGAGAAGATAACAAACGGTATCTGATAGAGTCAGTAACAATCTTGTTTCAGGTCTTTATTGGGCCACTGTATGAAAACGCACTGCTACGCTCACAGCTATAACATTACTGCCGTACTCGCTGTCACACACACGCTCTCTCTCGACCGCATACCGACACTCGCAAATATTAACACACAACCCACGCACTGAATTATTCCTTAAAGGAGTCTGCTATGTGTGTAACACATTTTTGTTTAAAAAAACATTTTAAAGATAAATAATTCCCCGATGCTTAGGCCCGGTGTGGAGTCAACCTAGGTTCGGCGAGCCGCCGGGCTTCACTGGCGAAAACCATGTCACTGTCAGCCCTTTCGCCACTGTTTAGCATTGTTAGCACTGTTAGCTGCAAGCTGCGTCTTACTGTCGCCGTGTTGAGAGTCGTTGAGAGGCAATAGAAATGCTACCAATAGAGAGAAGTCACACCCCTTCCACCGGACCACCATGGGACCTTATTTTGGAAAAAATATATACGGTAGTCAACAGCGAGAGAAAGAATTTTTGTATGCCATTTAAAATGCGCCATGAATCACACAGATGATGTTTGTCAATTTAAAAGATAATTTTGCAAGTCAATAAAATCACACTTTGTTGTAAAACTGTTGAAGTATCAGACTGTGACAATACGTTATTATAAAGACGACAGACCCAAAAGTGTCGTAGTGACGTCTCTCTGGCTGAAGCTGCGATACCTGTGTGTTTCCTACTGGGATGAACTCACACCAGCAACGGGTCTGATCCTTCTTTTTCTACCTGGCTGATAAAAAGACCAGGAGTCTCTGGACGAAACACATCAGGTAGGCTAACGTTTCATTTGTGCATGGAACGTAGCTAAGTTAGCTAGGTAGCTAATGTTGGTGACGTATATTTTGCGAGACGAAAGATGTAGTTCACTGAACGGTTTCACACAAAACTAAACGATACTACGACAAACTGAGACTTTCTTGAATTGCAAAATTATCTTTTAAATTGACAAATATATGTGTGAGTCGTGGTGCAATTCAAAAAGGAAAAAATAAATACTTATCTCTCACCGTTGACCACTGTACACGTTTTCGAAAATAAGGTCCCATGGGGTCCACTGAAAGGGGAGGGACTTTGCCTCTCTAGCCCAGATTTAGCATAAAAGTGTGTTCAGTCTGGTTCCATGGTTTGTGTTCTTTTAAAGTCTTTGCTTCACATTAGTGGGAATCCCTGTCGAGCATGACAGGTATAAGGTTATTGTTGGTTAAAATGGGTAACGTTACTTCCACTGAGTTCTTGACAAGTACAAACAAACAAGGCGTATAAGACAAAGGAGGACGGTCTGCAGGACAGGTAATAATGCACTATACTCACTTATAACAGTCTCTTCTGCACTATATTCACTTTTTTAAAAGGTTGTGTATCACAGCTGTTACCCTGCACTATATTAAGTTTTAACAGTTTTCTTCATCTCCTTGTATTTTTATATCTGGTATATTTTTTTGTACTACTAACTTTTTTGCTGCTTTTTTACTAACATGTTTTTTTGCACTATATAACTGTGATGCTGGAAACTTGAATTTCCCTCGGGATGAATAAAGTTACTATCTATCTATCTACATATCTTATTCATCAAAATGTTCTGCCTCGGGTTGGTACAAAAATGACAAATAAAATGCATACATAAAAACAGGGCTATTTCAAATTAACTTAAACATATCTAGTAAATAAAACAAGCTTTCTTGTCTTTCACAAGTCATGATACTTATGACTTCCATGGTTCAAACTGGTTAAAAAAAGTCCAAGTTCCTGTTTTCGACACAAACACCAAACTGTCATTGTTCCCTACAGCCATGGTGACAACCCGTGACACCGCCATCTTCCTCAACTGTAGACACTATCACTGCAGATAACTCCTGAAAAACGAGGCTAGAGTTATAATTGACCTTCGTGGCACATTGGACAGCATTCCCCGTCCCTTGTTTCATATTCCTTAGGAAGACAGCACATCGCTCGTGCCATGAGTGCAGCAATATACCCTGTTAAAGAAACAGTAACGTTAGTTTCACTTGTATATGGCCACACAATCTCCGACAATCAGGCTCGCAAATTTGTGCTTTACAGTATTACATTGTTTGTTTGTTGTTTGGCACGATTAATTTCCGAAAGGACTGATAATAAACATCTATCAATCTAACGTTAACGTATATCCGAGTCTGCGCAACTTGCCGCGTAATGTTAGCTTAATAGCTAACTAACGTTAGCGTTACAGGACTTCCGTTACTGTTCGATACTTACCGAAGACAGCCAATGTCGACAGCATGATAACACAAGCTATCACATAGCTTCATCGAGCATTGGATTCAATAGTACTGTTTGGGCTTCATAAAATCCCAAACAAAATTGAGTTAGCTTAACGGTTAGCCTCACTAACTAGCACAACACAGTTAGCCGGAAAAACCCCTAACGGTCAGAGGTTGGGGCGGAGCATGTTTGAGGAGGAGGAATTAGGCGCACCCAAGTTTATTTACATATTAACCCTGTAACACAACATGAGACTAATATCCTAAAAGCTAGTGATAAATGACATTAATAGATGGCATCAGGGGGCGCTGGAAGCAATCTTTTTGTAAGGGGGCGTTTGAACTTTCACCAAAGATTCATGACAAGATGAGTTGAACGTTGCAACCATTTGCAAAATAATCTACAACATTAAAAAAGCTGCCAGTTTACACCAACACAACTAAATGAGACGGTGTATCATCTTTACTTCCGCGTTTCTGTCAGCTTTCTGTAGCTGCTCCACATGCTGCCTTCACTGGAACGGGACGCCAGAGCATCATCTCTAGAAACTTTCACCAACATAGCGTTTACTGTGTCAACTAAGGAAAACGGACGCTCTCTTCTTAGGTATTACCCGTGGGGGAAGTTAAGAGTTTCTTCCTCTTGAACGCATCCATTTCCCCCGAGGATACACGGCGAACGCCATGTTATCTTTGTCCATGTTTACAAAAGGGATGTTCCGCTGTCGGACTTCCAGTGAAAGCAACTTAGGGTCGAGCAACCATCCACACACAACCCTCCCGTTTTTACCGGGAGACTCCCGTTTCTCATTACTTTCTACCGGTTTCCTCCCGGGGTTACAGTTCTCCTGTATTTCTCCCAATTTATGTCAAATTTTCACACTTTTCCTTTCCTGTTTCTGGAACTGAACAGTGTGTAAAGTCCCTACTGTTTCCACCCGGACGACAAAAGAGCTACACCAACTGTCGTTTCTCAGTGGAAGAGAGCAGTCTGTGCTGACGACACAGCGCAGTTTGAGCTCATGTTTAAGCTGCGCTCTCCTCAGCGAGCAGCGGCCGGAGTTCAGCTCTGCTCGATGAAGTGAAAAGCCGTTAGAAGCTGTTAGAAATAACGTGTTTCAGAGGTCAGTGGTGACGTCATCGCGTTGTGTCTGAAAGGACCTTCAGTGAGTGAGAGATGCCCGTTCCCTGCACTCATCCTCAGCTGGTCTTCTGACCACCCCCACCTCACATCTTAGCACCCCTGGGTGCTAGGGCATTCAGCTGCACTCCTCCCAGGCTCTGGAGCTCCCTCCCTCCACACATCTGACAGTCTGACACTTTTACAACATTCAAGTTCACACCAGAGGGGCCACTTATTCAGTTTTCTTTCATGGGAGTTAAAGGTAAAATTAAAAGTTTAACATAAAACGCAGTTGCAGTGAAGTTATTATTTTGTTATTTTCACTCTTTTAAAGTCACCAGAATGCAGGAAATAAAGTCTCTGAAACTCAAATTTTTCATGGGGGAGGACCCCCAGATCCCCCGATTTGTTTTAAAAATCCTCCCTTTTTTTGAAGGTCTCAAAGTTAGCAAGTATGTTTGTGATACCTAATTAAAGTCTGAAAGTCAAATTTATAACTGTAAAACTCAAATATATATTCTATTCACATGCTTTTTTAAATGATATAACACAGAGTAATACTTGTAAAAAATAATATGAGAATATAAATAAATATTAATCCACATAATTATTATGGCTTCCTTCTTTGTTTCAATTCTAAGCCATATTTCTTTCGCTAAGAAAACGTGTCAACAAGGCATCTATTAAATAAAGTTGAGCTCATTCATGGGTTACTCACGGTTACATGTCCTTTCTGTCAATGGATGCATATGGTCGATTTGTAGCCTGTCTGTGTGTGTGTGTGTGTGTGTGTGTGTGTGTGTGTGTGTGTGTGTGTGTGTGTGTGTGTGTGTGTGTGTGTGTGTGTGTGTGTGTGTGTACATAAACCAACCCAAAAACAGGATATGCCGCGGCAGTTGATACTAAATCAGGATGACGGCATCAACTGGTGCCAAATTTATAAACAATTCAATGCCAGTGTTGGCCACATGGGGCAACAAATACAAAACCACTATCAACATAATGTATATCTTATAATAAGGAATTCAACTACTCCTTTCTTAATATTTGGCTCTTACAATAATAATAATAATCAACATTAATATTTACGTATACAAATAGCCTACATTTTATTTGATGAGGGGTGGTAAGGGACCTGGATAACGGATAGGGAGGCGCTAGCCCAAAAAAGGTTGAGAACCACTGTATTAAAAGAACGAGCAGCCTTCACGGAATTTAACTTGATGAAATCTATATTCGGAAAGCTGAAGGGGCCTACATAAGATCCAGGGCAAAATGGATAGAGGAAGGGGAAAGAAGTTCATCATGTTTCAGTCAACTAGAAAAAAAGAAGGCAGGAGAGAAACTCAATCAAAGCCTTATTGATTCATGTCCAGGTTAATACAAATCCTGCCATGATTACCAGGGAAATAGTCTCTTTTACAGTAATTTATACTCCTCGGCCTTTTCTACTGATGATACTGAATCCTTCTTCAACCATATCAAAGATCTTATTCCCCATATAGAGGCTGAGTTTGCAGAGTGGTGTGATGCTGATATTACTCCTGATGATCTGGAAAAAGCACTAAATAATTTATCTTTAGATACATCTCCAGGTAGTGATGATCTTACTGTCAATTTCTATAAACATTTTGGGGATTTATTAAAAGATCCATTCTCCCTTATGTTAAAAGAAGCAACTGATAATCTGACATTCCCTTCCACCATGAAACAAGGTGTAATAACTTTAATTCCAAAGCCTGGTAAGGACCCAAAAATATTAGACAATCTTGGACCAATCACATTATTGAACACAGACTTCTGTGGTTGCTTTCTTTGAGCTTATTAAAGAATGGATCCCTCGAGTGGATGAGTGTTTCAGAAGTGTATGTGATGCAGAAATCAGAATGGACGAAGTAGAAAAAGCCTTACAATTTTTATCCTGAGACAAATCTCCAGGTTCAGACGGTCTAACTAGTAACTTCTATAGGCACTTCTGGGAACATCTGAAAGACCGTATTTTCAATATGTAAAAAGAAAGTTGTGAAACCCTCATTCTACCAACTAATATGAAGCAAGGAATCATCACCCTCATTCCCAAACCTGGTAGAGACTCAAAATTAATTGACAATCTTAGACCTATAACCCTACTTAATGACTAAAACATGTTAACTCACATTGACACAAATAGATTAAAAACTGGTATCACACAAATGATCTCAGACACACAATCGGGTTTCATAAAAGGACGATCAATTCATAAAAATGTACAACTTGTACTTGACTTACTTGACTTCAATTACTTAACTGAAGATGAAGGCTTTATTTTATTTCTAGATTCTTCAAAGCGTTTGATACGATTGAGCACAAATTCATGTTTCGTACTTTAGAACTATTTAGATTTGGTGAAAAATTCTTAAATATAGTTAAATTACTTTATAAGGATACTAATAGTTCAGTGTTATTACCTCACGGTAATAAACAAAGGTATTAAACGAGGCTGACCCATTTCCCCTTTGCTCTTTATCACTGCAGCAGAAATGCTTTCCATTCTTGTAAAAAATTCAGATTTTGAAAAATTGACAGTATTAGACAAACAACTAACAATCAGCCAACTGGCTGATGACACATAAAAAATAGTAACCAAGTTCCAAAAATCCTCAAAACATTAGATTTCTTTTCTAAGGCATCTGGTTTAAAGTTAAACTTAAATTATGTGAGTTATTACCTATTCACAATTCCACTCTCACAATGGTTCATAATATCCTTGTTAAATCAGTGGTTAAATACTTAGGCAAACACATTACTAAGGATAATCTTAACATTTGGAATAATCTGGATAAATGTAAATCTCATCTAAATTCCTGGTCTCAAAGAGACATCTCTATCATAGGCCGCATTTTTCTTTCAAAAATGGAGTGCGTTTCCAGATCCATCTACCCAGCTTACTCCTTATCACTTCCCAAAAATGCATTAAAAACCATAAACCAAGCTCATTTCAATTATATCTAGAAAAGGAAAACACACTATATTAAGAAAGGAACTATGGTTAAAGAATATGAGGAAGGTGACCTTAAGGCTATTGATATTGAATGCATTAATGGAACTATTAAGACAAACTGGTTAAGATCATTTCTAAAACATGAAAAAAGGTTTTTGGTTTCATAAATCTTACACGCGTAAAATCAAAGTTCCCTCCTCAAAAACTTTAGAGTTACAAACCTTGCACAAAACAGACACATATCAAAAAGCTGTCTAACCACTAATATTCTGAACAAACATTAGTATCAAAATTGTCAAAATGTAATTCTCAGTTCAATTTAGTACTCAATAACTTTAAACTTAAGATATTACATCTAGTGATCATCACTAATCAAAGCATTAAAATGTATTCCAATACCATTAATGATTATACAACAAAGAAGTTAATACTTAGTCTAACACGTGACTTTTACACAAGTTAATCATTAGTAAACATACAATGTGCACATTACCACAGATGAAAACTAGGTGTCTATGTTTCATAGTTGAGGAGGGGTTCATTTGGTACCAATGTTCCTTTGGAGTCAGAAAGGGATGACAGTTCTTGTTGTTTAAACGGGGACAAAATTGTCCCAGAGTAATACAATTTTATTATCTTCCCTGGATAATGTCAAAATCGGCACTCGATGGTCGATAGCAGAGTTTATGGCCCCTTAGCACAACAAATTGTTCCTTCTTTCAAACAGGAACATCTGTCAGTGACCAAATCTTCCTGGACACAAAAATGTGTTGTTCTCTTCCCAGTAGATGCAAGACGAGATAAGACGCTTCCCAGAGTAGCACGCACCAATCTCACTACAGATGTTATACTGTATGTTAGGTCAAATTAGAGATTCATAACAAGCACTAACCTGCGATCACAAGTTCTAATAATAATAATAGCGTGGCCATAATAAAAGGTATATAATAGAAACGCTGTCTTGAAGCAGCTCCACAGACAACATCACTGCTGCTGCTTCCTTCGACCTTTACTTGGGTTTCTGAGCAACTGTCGGAAAAGAGAAAGGAAAGACAACTTTAATACTTTGTGTGTTTCAAATGAAAACTCATTTGAAGTGTCATCATAATGTTAAAAGTAAGAAATGGCTAATGTTACACTAATTAAAAACAACTCAATATTTAAAGTGACACTTTCGAAAAAAAGTGAGTAATTACTGTACAAACAATGTCTTACATAGTCCAAACCCTGCAATTCAGGCCATCCTGTGAAAAATAGCCTGGCTGACAAAGTTCACACACTGTATCAGTTCTGCTGGTTCCTTAGAGAAACAGACAAAAGTGAGATTAATAACACGGGAACCCAACATCTGGTGAAGATCCATCATTTATCAGACTCAACTCAGTGTCTTCATTGAGTGGTTTAACATGCACACTAGTATCCCAGTTATGATATGACTGTACCAAACATGTCAGTGCAGGAAATCAGTCCTGAGATATGAATACTTTTAGTCCTAAGTCAACTTTCAGGAGGGTTACTGAGATGCCTGATAAACACGGGCCCAGGTCATCATATCCTGGTTTCAGAAACCTGAATATGTTATAAAGCAGGTACTATAGAGGAGACACTTTCAAGTTATACAGTAGTAAAAAATATGATGGTACTTGATGTAATGATGTAATGATGTATGCGTGCTGAAGTAAAAGTCAAAACCTGACACAGGTACACATACAAACTGTATTGTCACTCTTGTCTTCCATTTCTGATGATCAGATGGAAAGGCTAAATACAGCAGTGTGGTAAATGCAGCAGTCCAGGTCAACCAAACAGGCACAGAAATGACAAATCTGCTGGATTTGGAGGAGTCAAAGACGTGTCTGAAGTTCTGAACTGTCGCCGAGGCTCAGAAACTTGGATACTGTTATTAGTACCATGTATACATGGAGCTGAATAACCAGGCTACACTATGTGCCAAACCAGGATAGTAGTGTGCATGTAAACATACTCACTGTCGGACTAGTCTGACTTGAATTTTTCTTACCAGGTACTTTAACCATTTGACCAGGTGCACATGGAGAATGTTGTTTTGCTAAACTACATCCTGCATCATCTATCCAATGGTTGCAGAAATAGCCACTTAAAACATCACAAATTGTGTCAGTTGTGGTTGTGCACTCCTGTTGGGCAAAGAGACCATGACCTAAAAGCAAACGGAAAAAATAGTCATTATATTGTTGTTAAACATACATTTATACATTTTATAAAAGCTTAAAGGGCCAATGTGTAGGATTTGCCGACATCTAATGGTAAGGTTGCAGGTTGCAACCTACTGAATCTTCTTCCCTGTGCCGAGCATGTAGGAGAACTACGGTGATTATGTGCTACTTAGTCGACTGCAACCAAGGACAAATTGAATGAAATCCAACCCACAGAGCTGCAGCAGGAGCTCTGATTGACCAAACATCTGACCAACACATAGGAGCTGGCCAATCAGAGCTCCTGTAGCTGCTCTGTGGGTTTTTAAGTTGTTCGCTCACTTACACATCTTAAAATTAAAGAGTGCAACTTTCAAATGAAATCAATCAAAAACTGCAATTGCAATTACATTATGAAATTCAATTATTGATCATTAAGAGAGAAATATAATGATACATTGTTTTATTTTTTACTTGGAACTTCAGAACATGCTATCTAAATTCAGTTTTAATTAATTAATTCATATTGTTTTTTTTATTGGTCCATAAGGTATATTATATTATTTACAATTAAACACTGTGATAATCTATCTATCTCCATAAATAGCAGATACCTGTTACAACACAACTTGTAAGGACATTTCCTGAATTATTAGGGCTCACTAGTCAGCAGACACGCTGCCAAGATAGCAGTATATTATCACATTATTTATTTTGTATCAAACTGCATCCATTAGCAGGGCTGCAATATATTTTTATTTATTGCAATTTGTTTTATACGATTCAATTTTGCCCAGTATCTTTAATTCAATCAAACCTTTTCCACGTTACCACATTTGTCAAAATCAAACTGAATTTGGAGGTTGAAAGATAGAAATGTTAATCAATTCATTGTGGACATACCTTGGTCACAGGAGGTGCAGGGGAAACATTTAGTCAGGCCATTGGGTCGGTTCATATAAGTCCCATTCACACAGGGGCTGCACCGTGTTCCTGACTGCTGTGTGCAGTCCCTTCGAACAACTGTTCCTGTTCAAGACAAAAACACACCGTCAGCGTCGCATTATCACAAAGACATGATGGGAAGTCACAATTACAAAAGCAGAAGATAACAAACGGTATCTGATAGAGTCAGTAACAAACGTGTTTCAGGTCTTTATTGGGCCAGTGTATGAAAACGCACTGCTACGCTCACAGCTATAACATTACTGCCGTACTCGCTGTCAGTCCATCACACGCTCCCTCGCTCTCTCTCTCTGCCTGTCGCTCTGTCTCTCTCGACCGCATACCGACACTCGCTAACATTAATCACGCAACCCACGCGTGGGAATTATTCCTTAAAGGAGTTCACTATTTGTATAACACATTGTTGTTTAAAAAACATTTTCAAAATTAATAATTCCCCGATGCTTAGGCCCAGCGGGGAGTCAACCTAAATTCGTACAACCCTGTCTCTGTCAGCACTTTCGCTATTGTTTGCACTGTTTAGCGTTGTAAGCACAGTTAGCTGCAAGCTACATCTAGCTGTCGCCATGTTGAGAGCCGTTGAGAGGCAATAGAAATGCTACCAATAGAGAGGAGAAGTCAAGCCCCTTCCAGTGGCCCACCATGGGACCTTATTTTGGAACAAATATGTACGGTAGTCAACAGCGAGAGACAAATACATTTTTTATCCCGTTTGAATCATTTATATTTATTTTAGACAGAGAAAGGTTAAGAAACGTGTGGTAATTTGTAAATAATAAGTAATAATCAACAATTAAAACTCCATACTATATTCATTCATGATGCTCTCCAAGTCACTTTATGTTCTAGAACACTGTCCGGCACATATTTCAAAATAAAAGCCTTGTGTTAACAAATGAAGGAATTCGGTCCATAGAAAAAAAAACGCTTGAAATGAAAGCAGGAAGTGTTGATTTAAAAATAAGTTTTTACTTTTCTCCATCGAAGACATCGAAACTGTAGTAAAGTATGAAGTATGAAGTCAATATACAGTCAATAGATCACCTTCACTGTCTGTGATCTATTCTACAGGTGTCTAGACATGTAAACTGTAGTAATCTTGCTGGTATGATATTAATATACAGTCACAAGATCACTTTCACTGTCTGTTGCTGCTGTGAGACACGTGCGTCAAAAATAGGCAAGACCTCTATTCTCTAGAAGAGACGCAGCTGACTCGCGCATGGGTCTCCCGTTGGCAGTGTGGATGCTTTATTGACTTACAGTGGTTCAAACTGGTTCAAACAAAGTACAAGTTCTTGTTTTCAAACCACACACGGAACTCATTGTTCTCTTAATAGATCCATGGTGACAACCCACGACAACGCCATCTTCCTGAACTGAAGACACACTGCAGATCACTCGAGTGATCTGCAGTGTGTCTTCTTGAAAGACGAGGCTAGAGTTATAATTTACCTTTGAGACATAACGAACAGCATTCCCCGTCCCTTGTTTCATATTCGTCAGGAAGACAGCACATCGCTGGTGCAATGAGTGCAGCAACATACCCTATTAAAGGACAGTAACGTTAGTTTCAGTGTTTTAATATAGCATCTACATACAAGCTGTTACGGTAGAGGCTGATAAGATTCCGTGTACGATACTTACCGAGCACGGCCAATGACGAAAGCATGTTAACACAAGCTGTCATATAGTTTCATCGAGCATTGGATTCAATAGTGCTGTTTTGAATTTTAAAAATCCGCTAACCTAGTTGCTAAAAAGAAAGGCCTATGGAAAGGAGGCTAGGACACGGGGTGGGGATATTACGCATGCGCAGTGTAACAAGCTGCGGTGCGATTGGCTTAATTTCGGCGAGTGCAGGCCAGATTTTACTGCGCATGTGTAATATCCGGAGGATATGACGCGTGATCCATCCTCCTTTTCATAGGCCTTGCTGGAAAGTCCCTGAACTTCCGCAGCAGGGGTGCGAAAGTAGCCTTCACTGAATTTACAGGAAGTCACAGAAACAGTTACTTTCTGTTAGATCAGATCCGTAGCCCACTTTTCAGACCACGTTGGGATTTATTTATATTAGTTTGTAAATCTATGTGGAAATGTGCGTGTGTCTGGCATTGGATTATATCCTTTATTATTTTTATGTCCGCCTTGTAAAGCACATAATGAGCACTCCTTTTGATAAGTGTTATGTATAGATAACCTTCATTATTATAGTAATTATTATTATTATCAACCACACAAGATATGTTTGTTAACAGATGAAACCTTCATTGCACAACATGAGATTCGGGCCCTCACTCTGTTTGTAGTCTGTAGTATGGCGGTACCTGGCTATAAAAACTGCACCCAAGGTCAAGGGACCCCTGTGAATGTGGCAATGCCAGTTTTTCCTTCTCCAAAATTTAGCCCAACTTTGTAGCCTATGGATTCACCCTGATATCTTTATCTTCACTCTAGGTCGAAGACTTAACCTGCTACATCCTCTGAAAGAAAAGTCAAGTCGGTCGGGATCACGAGTCTCAGGGGATTAAACCCCACCTAGAACCAGTTAAACACTGTGAAAGCAGTCCTTGAATTCATCGACAGGATTACACCTAACGTTAATTAATTACTTCAAATTGCAATATTACGACGGAGTATTAGAGCCACATTGTGGAAAGAGTCATAAAAAAAATAGTCTTATTACGAGAATAAAGTCATAACTTTACGAGAAAAAAAGTTGTATTATTACAAGAATAAAGTTATAACTTTACGAGAAAAAAAGTCGTATTATTACGAGAATAAAGTCATAACCTTCCGAGAAAAAAAAGTTGTATTATTACGAGAATAAAGTCATAATATTACAAGAATAAAGTCATAATATTACAAGAAAAAAGGTGTAATATTACGAGAATAAAGTCATAACTTTACGAAAAAAAGGTGTAATATTTCGAGAATAAAGTCATAACTTTACGAGAAAAAAGTTGTATTATTACGAGAATAAAGTCACAACTTTACGAGAAAAAAGTCATAATATTACAAGAATAAAGTCACAACTTTATGAGAAAAAAGTTGCATTATTATGAAAATAAATTCATAACTTTACGAGAAAGAAATTGTATTATTACGAGAATAAAGTCATAATATTACAAGAACAAAGTCATAGCTTTACAAGAAAAAAAGGTGTAATATTTCGAGAATAAAGTCAGAACTTTACGAAAAAAAGGTGTAATATTTCGAGAATAAAGTCAGAACTTTACGAGAAAAAAAGTTGTATTATTACGAGAATAAAGTCATAATATTACAAGAATAAAGTCGTAGCTTTACAAGAAAAAAAGGTGTAATGTTACGAGAATAAAGTCATAACTTTACGAAAAAAAGGCGTAATATTTCGAGAATAAAGTCATAACTTTACGAGAAAAAAAGTTGTATTATTACGAGAATAAGGTCATAATGTACGAGAAAAAAGGTGTAATATTACGAGAATAAAGTCACAACTTTACGAAAAAAAAGGTGTAATATTACGAGAATAAAGTCATAACTTTATTATAATATTACGACTTTTTTTTCTCTTAAACTTATGTTTTTATTCTTGTAATATTATGACTTTATTCTCGAAATCTCAGATTTATTTTTTTTCCCTGAACGTGGCCCTCTGTCGTACAATATAACCCCGACCTGTGAGAGGCAGCAATGAGCCGCAAGACACCCAAAGTCTGCTCTGCCGGAGATCCAACAGAAGAACAAGAAGAAGTGTTCCGCTGCTATACAAGATGTCGGCCTGCTTCACCCGTCAGTCCA
>CAKALG010043654.1:0-10584 GCA_916700815.1 Helicolenus hilgendorfi
GTCTGACCCTGTCGCCGGTTCACTGGTTTTCCTTCCTTGGACCTCTTTTGGTAGGTCCAGACCACTGCAGACCGGGAACATCCCACAAGAGCTGCAGTTCCGGAGATGCTCTGACCCAGTCGTCTAGCCATCACTATTTGTCCCTTTGTCAAAGTCGCTCACATCCTCACGCTTGCCCGTTTTTTCTGCTTCCAACACAAAGTTCAAAGTTCAAAATGTTCACTTGCTGTCTAATATATCCCCCCCACTGCCAGGTGCCATTGTAACGAGATAATCAATGTTATTCACTTCACCTGTTATTATGGAATTTTTGCCCAATGCTGCAAAAAATACACTGCCTACCCCCCACTTTAATGAGACACTATAATGGAATGGGACCATTGTTAATGTTATTAAATAAAATGTCTCTTGTGCAAAAGGCGTACGGGTCTCTTTTCAGTGCTAATAAAAATCTTTCTCACTGAGGTTTTATTACTTCTAATTGGTAACAAGGACAATAGCTTCAGATACCTTCAGTAGGAACGGTCAGAATATGACCATTATTACAGTGGCACTACAGTGAGGCATCACGTGGGATGTCTGCTCTTTACTGAGAGAAAAGAATTGTGGAACTGGACATGTTTTACTTTCCACCAAATGTACAGCAGAGACAAACAATTCAATATCTTAAAAAGAAGAAGAAAAGAAACGGACTCTTTTCTAACAGGAACTGAAGTGACATGTTTTTCTTTGTTTTTTTTATTCGTCTGTCATCTGCTAGGGTGTCTGTGTGGGGATGATGCAGGAGGCTGTGATGGGCACATGGCTGAATAGCAGCAGAAGCCTGTGAACTTGAAGAAAAAACAACATGCCACTCTGAATCAGTCAGAACACCACCAGGAGCAACATTCTCTGGCTCTTTCTCTCCATGAATGTTCTTTTTCTGTCTCACTGAGTGTTCTTTTTGTCCCTTTCCAGTTCACTTACCTTGTCACCCGCGTACCAACTGAAATGCAGTTTCAGAGTTCCTTGGGTCCATTCCCGGTCAGCGGGGTCATCGCGTCCTGCTTCAGGTTTACACAACTAGCATACAGTTTCAATTATATTAGCTGTATATTTAGTAGTAACAACTAGCTTAAACACCTTTTCACATTTTCTATTTTCTTATTATTTTGCAGGACGCTTCTGGGCATCAGCAAAGAGCCTTTGGGCCCCACGTGGCGGTGTAAACCCAAACCAATAACAGCGTGCAGGGTGTACAGCCCGTTCAGGACGTCAAATACCGCCACTTTGTCACTCCCCTTAGTCACTCCCCTTAGTCACGTCCCTTAATGTCTGATCCCGGGGCACAAGGTCCCCTTTAGCAGGGTTGCTGTGTGTGGATGAAGCCTGCCCTTCGGCTGCATTAATTAAAAAACGCGGCACCTTCCCGCAGGATTGAACAGAGGTGTTTGGAGGTGTGCATGTGTTTATTTGTGCTTGAGAACGTAACAGTCAAAAAATTATATTTTAATCAGAAAATTAAGCTTTATTTCTCTGCCGCTCCCTCTCTTCAGTCACTCTACAGCTTGTTTGTCCACCGCTGCTCTCTCTCTCTCTCTCTCTCTCTCTCTCTCTCTCTATCGAACCTGTCGCTCGCACGCAATGCATCCTGGTACATGTAGGCACAGCCGGCACGGCTCCGCAGCGAGAGAGATCAGCTTTCCCGGGAATTTATTTCTTCCGTGGACTACATTTTCCATCAGCACTGATTGGACTTCCACATAGAAGGTGGCGAATTTTCCCTTTAAGTCTTCAAACGTTATGTTGTTTATATTTAAAATGGCCTGGCTATGATTACAGCTTATCTGCTTCTGTCCATCCTGCCGCTTATGTTTATTTATTAGAGCCTTTAACTTCCATGTTAAAGGGACTGTTTGTAACTCCGGTGTCTCGCTCCGGAGAGGGAGACACCGGAGGCTGATCAGGAAAAGCCAGCATTGATTCATGGAGAGACCTCCGTCTGGTCAGCTAACATTACTGCCAAGCAGCTGAAATATAGAGTGATATTGTGCTTTTAGCTGACGTGTGTCGCCTCACTGTTTTGAGCGATGCTCGTTCAGGTATATTTAGAGCGAGCAAGTGCGAGCCCGACGCTGACTTTCGTTGACTTAACGGCCACAGGTGTCGCTGTTAACAAGCATTTCTGAAAGATACAAATAGTCCCTTTAACACCCAACTTAGATCTTTATATAAGAGACAAATAGTGCACTTTTTAAAAACCTTTCTGTCCTGATAGAAATGTGAAACATTGCGAAAGGAACAAATGCTCCACAAACATGGCAGGTGCAGTAAAATGTTCTCTCACCCTGTTGTCACACCGTGTAATCCAATTTACAAGACCACATTTTGAACCAATTAGTTTAGAATTGAGTTACTCTGTGTGCTGGCATCCGTCTGTGTTTATGTTGTGTTTTACTGCAGTGTCGGGGATTGTGGGACACACCCTGGTAGAGATAGCGTGACTTGAGAGTTCTGACTCTGTGCTTCCCTGACCTCAAAGCTGGCGGCTGATATGACACAAGCCTCTGGAGTGTGTAAGCCTATATCAATCATTTCCAAAGCAACAAGCGTGCAGCCAGCTATTATGAAATAGATACTCTACATTTATAGTCTAATCACCTTTCTGTCCCCTTTTTCCACAATGCTATGATTGCCTGCCCCGCCTCTCTAACTAAACCATCTGTCAATCAGCCTGTCTGCCTGCGTCTTGTGGTGTGGCCTGGTGAGTCAATATGTGGTGTGTCGGTTTTCCAGAAACTGAAAGCTTCATCACAGCTTTGGTGAGGTCTCGCTGCTTTCTCACGAAAGGCAGAGCGCCATACTGCCAAAATTACAGCTTGTTTTTCCATCTAGTTTAACATTTTAATCCGTCTCGTCTCAGCTACTCCAGTTTTTAATCAAAAGCAGAGGAGCTATTTGACACCCACCTCTTGAATCGCTCTTCCTTCCTCGTCGCTGTCATTTCCGTGTTTGAACAACGATCTGTTGTATCATCAGGTGAAGAGCAGGACTTAACCATTTTAGCGCTAACATTTGATATTTAGCACCAAACACACAAAAAAAATTGACCTGATGATGGCGCTAGATAGAAAGTCAGAGTGATTACAATCCATCCTGAGGGGAACAAGAATATCTGAACACAATTTCATGACAATCTATCAAAAGGTTCTTAAGACATTTAAATACTTGGCAGGTGACTGGGTGAACTATCCGTCAATCAAACTCGGGAGAAGAGCGAAAAAAAGATTTCCATCGAGAAAAGCCTTTTGTGCCGTTCTTTGCTCGAATTCTTTCGATGAAGAAATACTCTCCAGTTCTGATATAACTGATGCTACTGCAGCATCTACGCTAATCTCTTTAGGAGCCGCCATTGTTGTTTGGAACGAACAGTCGCCTCTCCGTGTCGTCACATCACACACCTAAGCTACACCCGAAACTGCCAGGAGGTCCACGCTGCTCTCCTGTTCCTACATCAAAGCCAATGTTTCACCCAATTTTCTCTCATTTCATTTAATTTGTTCATCCACACACGTTCTTTCTGACTGATCCCCACTCCGCTGAGTCTCGTTTAGAAGACCTTGGCCCCTCGTTCCCTCTTAAACAAAAGACAGTTTTCTTTTCCTATTAGAATGAGATGAGTCATCATCACAGGGCGAGCATGGCCGTTTGTGTGGGTGGGTTTGACTGTTTCCGTCCTTTTCAGGGGGGAGAGAAAGGGAGGGAGAACGAGGAGGCGATGAAGAGGAAGAGAAAGTGGGGCCCAATGGGTTCTCCCTCGCGGTTTAATTATAATTTGGCCTAATTGAGCTGTCAGCCGACAAGTTCAAAACAAAAACTGTGACTGACAACCCCCCCGTACTATCACTGCTCTCGCTTTCACCACTCTTGATTTCTTGTCTGATCCCAGTCATCCTTCTCTAGGGACCAAATTAAGCCCAAATCTTCAGTACAGGCATCTATGAGGGGCCGTACAAGACATCATTCATTCTTGCACTCACACACACATACATTCTCCTTTCACGTACATATATTTTCACTCGCAAAAGAATATATGTATTATATATATTTGAGTCACCAGCCACCACTGGTGAGAGTAAAGAATACATGTGTGTTAGTGTAAATATGTGTATTGGAGAGAGAAAATATATGTATGTGTTGAAAAGCAAAGTATATATGTATGTGAAAGGAGAATGTATGTGTGTGAAAGAAGAATGTATGTGTGTGCGCGAGTGAAAATATATGTATGTGAAAGGAGAATGCATGCGTGTGTGAGTGCAAGAATGAATAATGTCTTGTACGACCCCTGATAGGCATCTTCATGACAAATTTACATTCTTGTTGTATGAGCATGTATGGATTAACCACACAGTATACAAGACAACAATGCCCCTTCTGATACAGCAGTCTGCTGTGGCCTCCAAACTTCTGTTTAGTTTATCTAAGGGACATGCTGGCCCAAATAACGGGCGGCAGATAAAGGGGCCTATAGGGGGTCGGTGCTTGTGAACGGGACAGAGAGTCACGCTAGGGGGATGTACTGTAAATGTGTCAAACCCGCATACTTGCCAACCTTGAGAGGGGGTCCGGGGGTCATCCACCAGGAAAATTAGAGTTTCAGAGACTTTGTTTCCTGCGTTCTGGTGACTTTTAAAGAATGAAAATAACAAAATATTAAATACACTGCAACAGCATTTTTATGTCAAATAGGCCTACTTTTAATTTTACTTTTAATTCCCAGGAGAGAAAACTGAGTAATTCGTCCCCTCTGGTGAGAACTTGTGTGAATCTCTGGCATAAACTAATATTCATCAGTTTTTATTATTTGTTTTGCCCCTGCCTTAGTATTTCTTTCTCTTAGTACCCTCCATTTCTCTCTCCTTCTCTCACTCACTGAAAGTCCTTTCAGACACAACGTGAGAGGTCAGTGTCTCAAACCTGTTATTTTGCGTCGCACCACGACGGCTTTTCACTGCGTCGAGCAAAGCCTAACTTTGGGTGCTTCGCGCTGTGATGTGTGTCAAACTGTATTGTGTCACAAACAGCTCTCTTCCACCGGGAGACAGTATTAGGTGTAGCTGTATTGTTGTCTGGGTGGAAACAGTAGAGCTTATACACGCTGTACAGAGCCAGAAACAGGTTGAGATAACGAAAAGGAAAAAAAGGTGCAAGTCTTATGGGAAAATCGGGGCAAGTATGCAAACCCACCACGTCCCAAAGATCAACCTTGCTCTGTATTATTTTAATTATTTTCATTTCAGTGCTGCAATGTCCCCGTAGAGACAGATAACCTTGTTTTTAACATTGCTAAAATTTCCTGCCAAATACCACAATGAACACAGAGGATCAAAAACGTGGCACATATATTTTTTATTGGTATTTGAATGTGAAAACACTGCATATTTAAATTTCAAAGCTCTACAAAGAGGCTAAAATGTGCCGTGAACATGCTGTGTAACCTTTGTATCCGTAATGAATCATGCCATGCCAATGATTCTCACTATTCAGAGCTATGGTCTCCATCCGTGAGGGGTCAGTCAAAGGAAGTGCTCGTCTAACAGTATCTGAAACCCCCACTCTTGTCCGACATTGGAATTTGGGGGCTAAATTTGACAACTTTCTGAAATGGACAATCTTACAATCACTCTATGGAGTGAATGGCCAGGTGCGTGGAGCTGAGAAAGTAGATGGACTTTGAGCTGTCTTTTATAATTCTTCACACAACTACTTCATTTCAAGCATACTCAGGCCTTTAAGGAGTCAGTATGCTTCAACAAAGTGTAACGTTTTGTGCAGCACCATTAGTGTCTTCAAGGAGAGACTATGAGACATCCCAATTTATAGAGTTCAGAAAGATTTGCTGAAGCCACAGAGTTCTTGGACACAGACTGGGGAGGCAGTGGGATGCAGCCGGTGGAGGCTATGATGGCAGGCTTTTTTTTGCTCTGCCATTGATTGTGACCTTCAGATCAGGTGTAAGCACATTGGACGGCGCCATCGAGCAAATAAGTTCATTTCAAGCATACTGAAACCGTAAAGGGTAACAGGATGTGAAATGATTTCATAATTTCTCTAACATTTCAATGTCCCCAATACAGAAAGTTGCAAATGTCTGTTTACCTAACATGTCAGGTCCTTAAAGAATGCACACTCCACCTCATCTCCAACTTTTTAAGACATTTCAAGTCTGCAACATCTCAGGACTCAAAAATCTCAAATCCTCAACGTACAAGTTCCCCATCAGCTACATCCCCAGTATCTCAAAGTCCTAATCATCTCAGGCCACGAAGTGTTCCTACACTCTTCAACCATGTTGCACTTTAGACTTTATGCCAACATGTTAAAGGTACCCTATGGAGTTGTCTTATAAACACAGTTACACTTAAGCTAGGCATACACTGTACAATTTTAGACGTTGTTTAGATGTTGTTGTGTACTTCCTACTCCTACTGTACGAGTAGATTGTTTGGGATGTGAAGCCAAAGCTCACAATTTATGTGATCACACTGTACGGTGCGATCTGCATCCACGACCTGAGTGATCACACTGTACGGTCCGATCGTCAGTCGCAACCTGAATGATCACACTGTACGGTCCGATCATCAGCCTTGACCTGAGTGATCGCACTGTACGGTCCAATAATTAGCCGTGACCTGAGTGATCACACTGTACGGTCCGATCATCAGCCTTGACCTGAGTGATCGCACTGTACGGTCCAATAATTAGCCGTGACCTGAGTGATCACACTGTACGGTCCGATCATCAGCCTTGACCTGAGTGATCGCACTGTACGGTCCAATAATTAGCCGTGACCTGAGTGATCACACTGTACGGTCCGATCATCAGCCTTGACCTGAGTGATCGCACTGTACGGTCCAATAATTAGCCGTGACCTGAGTGATCACACTGTACGGTCCGATCATCAGCCTTGACCTGAGTGATCGCACTGTACGGTCCAATAATTAGCCGTGACCTGAGTGATCACACTGTACGGTCCGATCATCAGTCTTGACCTGAGTGATCGCACTGTACGGTCCAATAATTAGCCGTGACCTGAGTGATCACACTGTACGGTCCAATCATCAGCCACAACCTGAGTGATCACACTGTACAAAGTGTTTTAAATAGTGAGGTTTTTACAAAGACGTGTGTGTTTGGGAAGTAGTGAGCATATGACTGGATAAATGAGACTTTGGATTATGCTGCACAGGTTGTGTGAGAGTTCGTAAACAGAGGTTCTGATATAGTTTTGCTGCTGTTAAACGCTGCCCCCCATTTACTTCAATTCATCAAGACTTTTCTCTGTTGTTTTACTCTTCATTCACTGTGGAGGCGTGCCACAAAAAATATGTTTTCTTCACAAATTCAAGGTTACACGGGCTGAGTAATTGATATAAAAATGGTCATTTTGGGGGTGAAGTAGTCCTTTAAGAGATCTAGTTTTATACCAAGTACACAGTATTTAGCAGATCCATGGAGAATTGGTGGTATTACATTGGGTATCATGTCTTCCGACGATAGAACAGAACTGTGCGACCATTTTTGTACAGAAGCAGGCAACAATGAGAAGGTGTGTATTACAAATCCTGTATGCATGTTTTTACAGACATATCAGACAACAGCACATGCAGAGAAAACTAACTAGTCGCTAACAATCTGAGAACAGGCAGCTTAATATACAGTATTAGTTGAAACAACAGATAATTCACATAAAGTTGGGCATGAATGGGGTACATGTGTTCAGTAAGAGTATAGGAGCAAAGGACGTGTAGATGTGTCCCTGTGACAACAAGGTAGTGCAGGAGCAAGGGGTTTCCAAGTCTAAAGGTTCCCCTCCAGAAGGACAGTTTTTAAGTCTGCGGGGCAGCTGACGGTGAAGACAGTGTGGGACGTGTTTCGTCTTTCCACAAGAGTGGCAACAGCCTCGCCCAGGTCCAGGTGGTTCAGGTAACCAGGTGCCATGCGCTCTGGAGTGGCTACACCTGTGTTGATCTTCACCTGCCAGGACCAATCAATAAAGGAGTTACTGACGTGATAGAAATTAAGTCATTTATCAGAAGGAATTGTTAAAACTCAAGTTTGTCAAGTATGGCTTTGGCTTATTTTCCTTGTTTAAGGCTAATACTTGTAGAGAGGTCCCTTAATGATATAATATAATATAATGAAATTTCTTCCACCGTTTTAGTGATCATGCTTTCAGTCTATAGGCTACCGCTAACTGCTACAGCAATTAACTTACTAATAACAGCAATCAGAATAATAGGCAAATAGTAGTACATAAATAAATAATGGTAATAATAAATATTAGTATAATAATATTAGTTATGATACGAATTTATTGAAATAATGGTGATAGTACAGCAATTATAAAAACAAAATAATCTAATAGTGTAATTGTTAACCAAGACATGCCATCAGTTTTATTGTTTGCAATATTAGACACATCTTGTTTTTAATACCTATCGTACATTTCATGTTTTAAACAGGATATCATGTTAGATATGAACATCAATATGCTAAGATGAACTTATATCGATTAGCTTACAATGAGGAACGTTAGCTAGCTCTTATCTGATGTTACAGAAGCAAACGTTTTGTAAAGATGTAACGTTAACTTGAACGCTGACCCATGAACCGGAAGCAGTGACATTAATGTATTTAACAGTTTTTCACCAAAATCTTTTTTTTAATTTAAATATTAAACCCTTTAATATAAAATGGCTCGTTGAAATTGGAGAAATGTAGACGTTCTAGTGCTTTTAATCCTGAAATACGGCAGCTCTCCTGTTCACTTGTATGTGTTTACAGGCCCTGTCCAATATGGCGTCCATGTTGACGTACGACCCAGGAGTCAATGCGGCGTCTGCGTATATATGTCTATGGTGACCAGAAACGCTGACCAATCAGAGCAGACCGGGCTTTTTCAGGAAGGGGTCTTAAAAAGACAAGTGCTAAAACGGAGCGTTTCAGACAGAAGCTGAATAAAGGCATATTCAGACACACATTATGAGAGAAATAAAGTGTTTTTTGAGCATTAAAGCATGTAAACATGTTCTTGTAGAAACCCAAAATACAAGTATGAACCTGAAAATTAACATAATATGTCTCCTTTAATTTCAGATGGACTTAAATGTTTAGAAAAATCCTTTACAACTTGCATTATGTGAAAAGACAAATCAGCAATTATCTAGCAGGTCACGTTTTTAAAAGGTCTGAATTCTTCATTTAAAGCCTCTGTGGGAGAACGAACTGGATCTTGCCGCTTGAAACCACAAATGAAATCGGAAGGATTTCTTTTTTGATCTCGTACTGAGCTGCAGAAACCTAGATAAACAGGTCTGAGGCGATCCGACTGCGGTAAGGTAGATATCTTACATTAGCTTCGGTGCTTTGTTAATTGAACTCTTGCTGTGTAATCCCATTAAAGTCTCACCTGGTTGAGTTTGCAGGGCACCTCAGGATACTCCTCTCGTAGTACCTGGCAGAAGGCCAGGGTGCTGGCAGCTCCTACTGTCAGAAAGCCAGTACCAGGCATCAGCAGCTTCTCACCTGCTCCGCCTGTGGCACAGAGCAGCACAGGGCATACAACTATATCAACACACAGCTGGGCAGGGTGTGCTGGGGTTGTGGTTGAGGTGACTAGAGGCCTCAAGACACTCCTACTTATTGACTATGAAAAATTGTTCGTAAAAAGTAGTAAAAATTAGTAACATTTATGTTGTTATGAAGACTTAAATTGGCAACACTTTTGGCATCATTGGGCAGAAATTCCATAATAACCTTTCAGCATATTGTAATTCAAGTGTTCTGAGAGAAAACTATACTTCTGCACTTCCTCGTGGCTCGTGTGCGTGGAGGCATACAAAAATATGTCGGTTGTCCTCAGGTGGCCTTAACATATGCTACCGGCTTATTATTAGTAGCCTAAACTATACTTGTTATGGATTGCCCCCTCACTCTGCGTCTTTGTATTTGGCTTCTGTATGTAGAAACACCAAACAGCAGTTCAGTTCTCTCAGTGTTTCTTACTCCTACACCACATTACACACACTTGACAGAGGCTCTGCTATTAGTAGAAATAACCGGCTAAAGGAGTCACCTGTTATGAAGGTGTAGGTACAGTTGGAGTCGTCCCTCACCAAAGGGAAGAAGGCCTTCCATGACACAAAAGTGCTGAAAAGTAATGTCTCAATTACCTGCAGAGTTGATAGGAGATGAAAAGAATCAGAATTTCATTCTTGCAACAGAGGAAAGGCTTCTGCAACAACATTCAGACATGATGTCACAGGAGAACCAGGACATGCTTATCACAACTACTAAGACTACTCTTACAACTGCCGGTACTGTCACCAGTATAACTATTACTAGTAATAAAATGTGAATATGCTTTCCTGAATATAAGAAAAATCGATGTTTTATCAAATAGCAGTCTCATGTATTGGTCTAGCCGATGTCTGGTTTATGTTTGACTGCTCACCCAGTGTAGTTCTTTGAGAGACTGGGTGTGTGGGGGTCCTCCCTGCCACCAACTGAAGCCCAGAGAGGAGACGATGTCCGTCACCTTCC
>CAKALG010043656.1:2872-13415 GCA_916700815.1 Helicolenus hilgendorfi
CCACCGTAGTAACGTAGTAAAGAGCGCGTTGCGGCGATACGTCAGTGTGGACGCCATATTGGACCGGGCAAGACTGGGATTGCGTTTGAATTTTTTTTTTTTTTTTTTTTTTATATTATTTCAAAATTACAGTGTACATAGTAACAGCAGAAAACATTAAAAACATTTATATACAAAAGAAGCATAGCGAAAACATGAACAAAAAGCTGTGACAAACATAAAAAGATAACAGAAATGAAACAAAACCAACATAACATAAAGAAAATAAAAACACTTAATAAAAATAAGTAAATAAATTGTGTTAGAATAGTCCTTTTTGCTTAGGGAGGTTCATAACGGAGTGAAATGACCCCATAAGAGTTGTTCGAATTCACCAAATGTTAAGGAAAGGAGCTTAGATGCTTCCTTTATTATCTCCTTTAGCAAAGGATACACTGGACCATCCTTTACCAAAGGAAAAGAGAGAATAACATCCCACAATTCCTTGCGGCCTCAGCATTAAAAGTGACGTACCATTCTGCCGTTCATAATTTTTAAAAAATGGCTATGTTCATCCATCAAATCAACAATATATAAAACTTTCTTTTTCATACCACTCATGTTTAAATAGTGTCTTTCTATTAACTGTAATAGTTCTTCTGTTCCACAAGGTGGAGCCATGTGGTGCCTACTGTGGACACTAATCAAGAGAATGCAGTCTGAAGCACTAGGCCTACCAAACATGAATTTATATCCTAACACAAAAGATATCTAATTTAGGAAGATGCTACATTCATGGATAATGCATAGTAATCTTTGATAATTAATAACAACATAATTTGTTTGCACAGTTCTTCCTGGTGAAACAGGTGAGTTTATGCCCCTAATAACCAGTCACTGTTGTGCAGTCTCCAGTGGATTGTTGTTAGTGTTGTGTAATACTTTTTCTTTTTACTTTTAGTATGTACTGCAGCTGCCCTTACAACGTACGTACTGTTGCATGCTGTATGCATACAATTGGGACATACTACTTCCTCATAACATTGTGCCTTGAACTTTGACTCCCACACTCGTATATCCACTGCACTGAGGATTGTGGGTCAGAATAGCCAGAAAAGCCTGCTGGCTCGGATACTGCAAAATGCTACCGGATATAGTAAGACATCCTGGTATTTTTGTATGGTAGTATGGGTATTGGAACTCACAGTGTGTTTAAGGGCACACCAGTCTTATCAGAGGAGCAGTTTGAACTTCCACCTTTTGTGTTTATTGTCCGTGTTTACAACGTGAATTAAAGATTATGATTAGACATAGGGTTTTCTTGTTTTACTCCCATTGTGTGTTTGCAAACAAATTTAAGAGAGAACGTAAGAAAATGTGTAAATGAGGCCGAATTACTTCATTCAGACATTTAACTCTCCCAGTGTGGTTGCTTACACTGCTGCTTCCTTTTAGTCGGGATTCCACTTTTCTACATTCAACTGCACTTTGTTATGTTTAAGTGGGAAAATGCCCTCAGTTATACACTCATATTATTTTCATATTTTCTTTTGTATACTAATACTTTCTTGACTAAACACACAAGGATACTGTATTCATTTTGAAAAAAACTTTATTGATTAATTCTGTTCACATATCCAATCAGTAAATTGGTAAACTGGTTCACTCTCTCCATACATTCTTATATCCATATACACATTATTTAACTCGGAAAAATCAGGACCAGTACCTCTCATAAGGCATGTATGCATAAGTGGTCTCATTGGAAAGGTTAGAAACTAAGTAATATGAATAAATGGTAAGTAAACAAAACTACATTAACACGGAGATTCCAATGGAGAAGCAATAAAAAAAAGCATAGTATAAAATCTTAATTTCAAAGCTGAAATCACCATTAAAACCATGATCCCACAGACATGTGATGCAACTGAATGTAGTATACTATACTTTGACTACAACAGTAACTATAAATTTGATGAAAATACATTAAAAAACAACATTTATGATTACAAATAATATAAATATCCCAGAAACATTGAATTAGTAATAAACACAATTAATACTAATCAATATCAGTGAACAGCTCCATCTATTTTACCATTAACCATTACATTATGTTGTATATTTCTTTTTGAATATTTTAGTTAATATCTCAGTTTTTAACATTTTTTATTATTTATTTATTTATTTATTTTTAGCAGACACAATGACCAAAATTAAAAAGGTATTTGAATAAAAAAAGAAAACTCCTGTAGTTATATGCTCAGTGATTGTGATCAAACCGTGAAGGCAGCTGAGCAGCAAAGATGGATATTGATCTATTTACACACTCACAACAAAATCTCACCCAGTGCCTCTTTAACAGCCTTTGTCTTGTGGCTCACAAAACTCAGCAGATGATCTAAAACCCAAAAAACCATAAACCCTGAGTCCAGCATAGAGTGGCTGAGTGAATGTGGTCTGGACTCTGTGGAGGAGAGTCATGGTTTCAGAGACGCTGTAGAAACAGAGAATACCTGCCCTGTGATCCAGGTACACTCCTACTCTGGAGGCCTGAGGGCCTGAGATAGAAATATCACTTCCATTATGACTGAATTCATAACCTGCATCTGAACAATCTAATGCCCATGACTTGTCATTGTTTCCAAATTCACTTTCTGCTCCTTTTCTGGCAATATCCTTGTATGTGACAGCTACATGAACTCCTAACCCACTCCACTCTGCCTCCCAGTAATGACGTCCAGTCAGACTCTCTTGACTCAGGACCTGAGACCTGTTAATAAATCGATCTGGCTGACTAGGATCCGATTGTTTTTTACTCATGTTTGTTGCTTTTCTGTTCTCCTCAGATAATAACAGCCGAGGGTGTGCTGTGTTTGGATCCAGTGTGATTCTTTGTGAATACTTTAAGAATTCATCTCTGCTCCTGGGCTCTTCTTGTGGCAGTAGCACTTCAAGGTTAGTCAGTGTATGTGAGATCTTGATCCATTCCTCACTGAGAATGTCCTGTAGTCTATCTCTGGCCTCTGACACAGCCACTGGCACATCCTCCCAGTACCTCAGAGGACAGATATTTTCCCTGGGTATTTCTGTAGATTCACTAAGACGTGACAGAAGGGGGTACCTGAGTAGAAACTGGGTGTGGTCCTCTGTGTGTGACAGCTGCTCCAGGTCAGTGTCTTTCCTCCTCAGTTCGATGATCTCCTCCTCTAGCTCTTTCTGAAGCTCTTTGACTCGACTCACTTCAGTTGTCTGCTGAGATCTGACCTGCTGCTTCACATCTGAAATTCTTTTCTCAATGAGACGGATCAGATCTGTGAAGATCTTCTCGCTGTTCTTCACAGCTTTATCAGCAGAGTGATTGATAGCATCCGCCTCCTGCTGGAGCATCTTCACATCTTTCTCTCTCTTCTGGATTTTCTTCTGGATCTTTTGCCGACTCGCCCCGAGCTCTCCCTGCCTCTCGGTCCTTTCTGTTGAGGCTAAGACTGTGTTGTGGCCTTTATGTTCATCCATGGAGCAGAGATAACAGATACACTGCTGATCAGTACGGCAGAAAATCTTCATCACCTCATTGTGACGAGTGCAGATGTTCTCCTGAAGCTTCTTGGAGGGGTCGACCAGCTTGTGTTTGTCAAAGGCGGGGGATTCATAGTGAGGCTGGAGGTGCTGCTCACAGAAAGAGACCAGACACTGCAGACAGGACTTGAAAGCTTTCAGCTTCCTCCCAGTGCAGAAATCACAGGCCACATCTCCAGGTCCGGCATAGCAGTGATCAGCTGGAGCAGCTTGGAGTCCTGTCTTCTTCAGTTCCTCCACTATATCTGCCAACATGGTGTTTTTCACCAGAGCAGGCCTCGGTCTAAAGGTCTGTCTGCACTGAGGACAACTGTAGATTCCCTTCTGATCCTCTTCATCCCAGTGGCTTTTAATACAGCTCATACAGTAGCTGTGACCACAGGAAATAGTCACTGGATCCTTCAGTAGATCCAAACAGATCGAACAGCAGAGTTTTTCCTCGTCCATCTGAATTCCTCGCTGCGCCATTTCACCTCTCAGAGACAGTGAATGACAAATAGTTTCACTTCCTCCTTTTTCATATTCACTCACTGATTTGCATTGAATGAGGTGTGAGCGCTCTTGCACTTCCTAGTATGATGGTTACACCCATCTGCAGGAAACACGTGGACTGACTGGCACTGGCTGAACTTAAAGTGAGAGGAAGGAGTGGTTATCAGGCCTTAATACATTCCAGGAAGAGGAGTCGTTTACAAGCAAGTCAGTGTGTTCATGTAGCGCCTCTTTACAACATGATGTGAAGAGTTTGAGACATCAGACTGGATGAATTCTACCTAAAAATACATCCTGCTCTCAACACACAGCCTAAGATAACCCTGCTGAGATGATAAGTCAGCTTTAGGTTGATGTGTTGACCTAGTCCTCTCATCATTTAGTTCACTTTGGTTTGTTTGTAGCCGCTATGTGACATTATTAAACACATCTGTTCATTAAACCCATTTCATTAATGACGACCTTTAATCTTGACCTGCTCATGTAGAAGAACACAGACAATGTCGGTGCCGTTAGTGACCTGGCTTTGAACTCTTCAGGGTTTATTACGACATCAGGGACAAGAAAACATTTTCACAAAAAAGTTATAGCAGAGTGCATCTTGATGTATGATCATAACTATGTTGATTCTGAGTGCATTACCAGCAGAGAGTAGAGAGACAGTAAAGGAGTCAGTCAGGGAAGGAGCAAATGAAAAGGTTATTTTCATATATCTGTCTCCACTCCTGGTTGTTTTTCATTTCATGTTTTCACCACCAGGTGTCCCCCCTGGCTTAGTTTTCCCTTGGCGACAGTGATAGGCCTCTTTTACAGCAGACATTTTGACTTGTTTAGTATTTTTCCGTGTTTTTGGGTGGCTCTCTTTGGTATTGTGTTGATTTATTCTCTTTGTTCTAAGCTGTTTAATTTCCTGTTAGTGCACAGTAAAGTGTATCCATGTACTGAATCCACCCTCTCTAAATATCAAAATGAGTAAATAAGTAGTAATAGTCAAAACACATAGTGTACTACATGTTATTGTGGATGCTGCCTCCTTAAATAGACAGAAATGTCAATCTTTTGTGAAAAATAAATGAACGTAACTACCTCCTGAGTTAGTTAAGAAGAATTATCACGTTTTCTAAATTGAATTTTATAAATGCCTGAATGACTCAAACATTTGGTTTCACTCTAGTATCCACCCAGGACCATGATGCACATTAGAGTGTGATGGTCCTGTATATCAGCTGGTGTTTGTTGTGCAAAACGACAAAGAAAAACTGAGGAAAAATAGAGCTACTATTTGATGTTCTCAGTTTTTCTATCTCTGTCCATTTTAACTGACTTAAACAGTTGTGAAATATCCATGAACCTTTTTTATCATTATTCATTATTATCATTATTATGTCTGTATTTTTATGGAGAGTGGCCTTCACAATAGTTTCCAGTGGGTTGTTGTTAGTGTTGTGTAATGTACAGGTAGACTGTGGTCATGTAGTTTTTATTCATTCAGACTTAGTTAGTGTCACTGCAGGAGGAGCTGCTGCTGTTTTGCTCATTGATCTGTTTTTCTTAGTTTTGACTTTTCAGCTCTTTATTTTTACAGTACAACAGCGCAGGTATACAGTATACTACAGTCCCTGTTTTTCAGGCCTGAGTGAGAAAAACTGCTTATTAATAATCCCTTTTTCTCTTCTCTCCACCACCTCTGGTAGAGGCTCTTAAATGAACTCACAAGAAATACTTGAAAATCAACTTTATTGATGGATTTTGTTCACGTACAATCAGTAAATCCTGGTATAGGACTGGTTCTATCTTTATATCTGCATATTCACTTCAACAAAAATCAGTCTGTTTAAACCAACATGTCATCACCGTGGGGAAAAAACCAACAAGTATCAAAGTAATGATAATTACATAATAACACTTTAACATAATAACACAATAACACGTTATACACTCTGGTAAATATGTGAATCAGGGTTGCAATTTATGTTTATTTGATTAATCTGATGATTATTTTCTCGATTAATTGAGTAATCTATAAAATGTTAGAAAACATTGAACAATGCAAAACAATAAATAATTAATTGATTATCCAAATAGTTGGCAATTAATTTCCTGTCAATCCAGTAATGGATTAATCAATGAATTGTTCCAGATAATGTGGATGTTGCAGTCAGACTCTACTTCATTTCTGTTTTCATTGTTTCAATGTAGAGCTCACAACACAAGTTTCATTGATATTTTGAAACAAGTTAGATTCATACTTTTAACAGAAGATTCTTTCAATATACAGTATATCATCACCATTTTATCATTAACGGCAAAAACTAAAATGAAAATGCTTATTAATTCAACCAAAACGTTCCAACATTTAAACAATATCAACAGAGAATCGAAGGTAGAAGACAGCAGAGTCATGATTATCAGGTCATCAGTGGGAAGTGCAGAAACATCACAGCAAAAAGAGGCGAGCAGCAAAGATGGAGAAAAGATCTATTTAAATGAAAAACAGAATCTCCCCGGTCCACCCAATAATATTTCTGTCTACTTGAGCTCAGCTGTGGATCCGTAATTAACCCAAAGTCCAGCATAGAGTGGCTGAGTGAATGTGGTCTGGACTCTGTGGAGGAGAGTCATGGTTTCAGAGACGCTGTAGAAACACAGAATACCTGCACTGTGATCCAGATACACTCCTACTCTGGAGGACAGAGGACCTGGGATGGGAGTACTGATGTTGTTGTGTCTGAATTCATAACCAGACCTCAAACAATCTAATGCCCAAGACTTGTCATTGTTTCCAAATCCACTTTCATGGACTGCTCTTCTCATATACGCGTGTACTGCACTGAAACTGTCATATAAGTCAAACGCTGTCTGCTCAGGACCCGATGACCGTCACTGTTTCTGAATGAAGCTGGGAGACCAAATTGTTGCTGAGCAGACATCCTTTGCATTGCTAATAGTGATTGAGCCACTGTTGCTTTTCTGTTCCCTTCAGATAATAACAGCTGTGTGTCTGCTGTGTTTGGATCCAGTGTGATTTGACATGAATACTGTAAGACATCAGCCCTGGTCGTGGGCTCTGCCTGTGGCAGTAGAATATCCACTTCAGTCCCTGTCAGTGAGATCTTGGTCCACGCCTCAGTAAGAATGTTCTCAAGTTTATCTCTGACCTCTGACACAGCTGCTGTCACATCCTCAAAGTGTCGCACAGGACGGATATTGATGCTGGATGACTTTTTAGAGACAGCCAGATTTGACAGCGAGGGGTAGTTCTGTAGAAACTGGGTGTGGTCCTCTGTGTGTGAGAGCTGCTCCAGGTCAGTGTCTCTCTTCCTCAGATCAGTGATCTCCTGCTGCAGCTTCTCCTGAAGCTCTTTGACTCGACTCACTTCAGATTTCTGCTGAGATCTGACCTGCTGCTTCACTTCTGAGATTCTTTTCTCAATGAGACGGATCAGATCTGTGAAGATCTTCTCGCTGTTATTCACAGCTTTATCAGCAGAGTGATTGATAGCATCCACCTCCTGCTGGAGCACCTTCACATCTTTTTCTCCATTCTGGATTCTCTGCTGGATCTTTTGTCGACTCGCCCCGAGCTCTTTCTGCTTCTCAGTCATTTCTGCTGCAGCTGAAACTGTGTCGTGGCCTTTATGTTCATCCATGGAGCAGAGATAACAGATACACTGCTGATCAGTACGACAAAAAATCTTCATCACCTCATTGTGACGAGTGCAGATGTTCTCCTGAAGCTTCTTGGAGGGGTCGACCAGCTTGTGTTTTTCAAAGGCAGGGGATTCATAGTGAGGCTGGAGGTGCTGCTCACAGTAAGAGACCAGACACTGCTGACAGGACTTGAGAGCTTTCAGCTTCCTCCCAGTGCAGAAATCACAGGCCACATCTCCAGGTCCGGCATAGCAGTGATCAGCTGGAGCAGCTTGGAGTCCTGTCTTCTTCAGTTCCTCCACTACATCTGCCAACATGGTGTTTTTCAACAGTACAGGCCTCAGTACAAGGAGCAGTCTGCACTGAGGACAGCTGTAGATTCCCTTCTGATCCTCTTCATTCCAGTGGCTTCTAATACAGCTCATACAGTAGTTGTGACCACAGGAAATAGTCACTGGATCCTTCAGTAGATCCAAACAGATCGAACAGCAGAGTTTTTCCTCGTCCATCTGAATTCCTCGCTGCGCCATTTCACCTCTCAGAGCCAGCGAAGGTTTGGACTGTAATATTTCAATTGAAAGGCATTTAAGAGCATAAGACAGAGGGCTTATCAGATCAGCCTTTGATTTGTTCCTGGAAGATGAATGGTTTGGACTTTGACTGTGTTTATAGTTCCCCTTTACAACATAGAGGAAAGATCGTACTGTACATAAAACTTTATTGGCTACAGCATACAACTGAAATATGATTATTGCCATAATGTCCACACCCAGTCCTCTCAGTAATACAGGTTAGTCTGCTTGGAAAAGCTGTGTGACATAAGTAGGTTTACAGTAACTTGACTGTGTGTGGAAGCAGAGTGTTGATAGGACTGTCAGGCTATTAACAAAAAAGAAATGAGACTCTTGGATTTACTGCAGTTTTGTTTCAATTCTTAAATTCTGCCCATTCAAAGAGTACTCCATTACAGTCCTATAATGTAGTTGGACTCATGATGGACAGTTCAAAGTTCCTTTTCAAAACATTACCCACAATGCAACTCAACCACCGAAAGTTTGGTCGCAGATTTGGCTGAGTCATGTGTCATCAGTCACACTGCGCATGTGTTATACCCAGTGGCCTTAATGCTCAGGCTGATTGGAATTCTTAAAAAAATTCCTGAATCCGGATCATGATTCGGATCGCCACCAAAACCTAATGGATTATTCATTGTACACTCCACCCCTCCAAAAAAAATGTCACTCAAATCCATCATGAACTTTTGGAGTAATCCTGCTAACAGACAGACAGACAGTAAAACCAATGTCAGTGAAACCATAACCTCCTTGGCCAAAAAGCTTTGGCCTTGGCGGAGGTAATGAGAGGCACGAGTCACCGCAATAAAATAAAAACAGTCGTTTCAGATTGCTAAATGTGCCCTTGGCTTTTATTAACAACCACGTGATAAAATACCATCATATGACAGAGATCAAACTGTAGCAGTCCTCATCTGCTGCCTCCATTCATTCAGTAATAAAAAGACATCATCTGCATACAGTAACACTAGCATGAAGGTGATACCGTAACAGTCAGAACAGGAATGTGTCAGTTTTGGCTTAGCACTGCTTAGAGGATATCCTAAATCTGATTATAGGACTGGAAAAAGACAAACATCTGCTTTGGGTTCGTTGTAAACAACCTGCGACACACACACATTATTTTTCATGACTAAAGGAACGTATGATTTAATTTCCAAGAAATTAAAAAAAAAGAAATGGAAAGAAAAGAACAAACTACTAAGACATAATCAAACGAAGATAAACCTAGACCCCCCTTGCTGTGTTTCTTTCCCCATTAGAATATGAGGAGCACTTGAATTTACATTCTGCAAACACTGTTGTAGAAGGAAGACAAACTGGAGCTCCTTGCAGGTTCCCTACAGAGTGGGTTTACAGCACCTTAAGTCAAATAAAGAGGACAAAAGGTAACAAATAATATTAGGATTCAGGTTTGAAAGAGGTATTTAAAAGATTAGTGACTACAACATCCATCTGTAAGGACACTTGGGACTTTGATGCAGCAGAGGAGGAAGCAACACTATTTACAAGTTATTTTTAAATTAAGACACTTTATAACATCCGACCACCTTGCATAGCCTGGCATAGTAACATCCCACCATTATTTATAATAAAACATTAAAAGAGGATACCTTGACATGTTTAGCTTTAGCCCATCGTTTTAATGTGACGGAAAATCTTTGGATTAGCATCTCAACGGATGAAAGTAAAACGAACGAATGTCTGATTTCATGGAGATAACGGACAAATTTACCGGAATATATATTTTTAAATTTGACTAAAACACTTGCAGATATCGGGCTAAAACTGTGAATGTCAAGAAAAAGGTACCATATTAAATAACGTTAGGGCTCCACATTCAGCCACAGTAGTGATGAGCAGGGATGAACTGACTAAAAATAAAGCTTTTGTTTTTTAAAAAAAATCCTGAGTTAAACAACATTGTCAGTCACACAGTCGCTGCATGACGTCAAACCCCGGTAACGGCGGTCATCTCTTCGGTGAGCTTTATTTTTTTTTCATTTGCATTTTAACAAAGTCTGTGCATAGAGGAGGAACTGGAGGCAGTGGAGTCACAGACTGGAGCAAAGACTTTCTGTGAAGGCCGCGCATTTCATTTCTAAAAAAGAAAACTCCAACCAGGCTGTTGATTATGTGATGTTGACCACTTCAGCAGCGACTCCGCAGATATAAATGAAGAT
Organism: Helicolenus hilgendorfi; assembly: GCA_916700815.1. Classification (NCBI taxonomy): domain Eukaryota; kingdom Metazoa; phylum Chordata; class Actinopteri; order Perciformes; family Sebastidae; genus Helicolenus; species Helicolenus hilgendorfi. The sequence goes on from CAKALG010043656.1 coordinate 13,332, forward strand.
AAAACCAAGCGCTCCTCGAACTGCCCCAAATATCTACAGTTTTGCTCCATCTCCCGCTCAGCTCCGTCAGATGTTTTCGGCCTC